>WPIO01000015.1:6670000-6682500 GCA_009760855.2 Cristatella mucedo
TTGCTGCGTTCGTCGCGCCGCTCGGCGTAACGTCGCGCCGCTCGGCGCAACGTCGCGCCGCTCGGCGCAACGTCGCACCGCTCGGCGCAACGTCGCACCGCTCGGCGCAACGTCGCACCGCTCGGCGCAACGTCGCACCGCTCGGCGCAACGTCGCACCGCTCGGCGCAACGTCGCACCGCTCGGCGCAACGTCGCACCGCTCGGCGCAACGTCGCACCGCTCGGCGCAACGTCGCACCGCTCGGCGCAACGTCGCACCGCTCGGCGCAACGTCGCACCGCTCGGCGCAACGTCGCACCGCTCGGCGCAACGTCGCACCGCTCGGCGCAACGTCGCACCGCTCGGCGCAACGTCGCACCGCTCGGCGCAACGTCGCACCGCTCGGCGCAACGTCGCTTGGCTCGCCGCGCGACTGGGGAGGAGCCTTTGTGGGCGTGTGATCGCCGTCACGTGGTTCCGCCCCCAGCCGACGTTCTGTCCGCCCAACGGGAACGCTCCTTGCCGGCACGTGACTCGTTCCTTGCCGCGCAATTCACTTTCTGCCTGTGCGACGGCCAGCACGCACGCTATCCACTCTCTTCTCTCACGTAACGCCTCGTGCTCCGGAGCAGCACGCACGACGGCAGCTAGATCGTATAATACAGCCGTCGACAGCGCTTGTGGGGGCTTCGCTCTTCATCGCGCCGCCATCGCGCGCCCGCGAGCCCCTACAAACTTAACCTCTACTCAGGCGCTTCACTTATGTCTCAAGGCTCGAGCCCACGATCTCAGCCAGACCTAGGTCGGGGCGAGCGCCTTGAACGCTGGACCAAACCGGTTCGGCACGCATCCAACATCAGCCGTAGAAAACGGCAATTCTCTTGCGACGCGAAGAGCGTGACTAAACTGCCGTGCGCCTCAAGCGTAGCTAAAGCGTCTGGCTTGAAGGCCAAAGCTGAAAGTCAGCTGACTGCCTATTACTTGACCTTAGCTTTACGCTGCCTAAGCATCGATTATAACATAACTGTTTCAGTCATTATAATTCAGGAACTGCGAATAATAAATCTCGGCAGTAATAATCTGGTTGATATAGAATACCAACGACTCACTCCATTGGCCGTTTGATGGCCGGCCTCAGCGCCAGAGGAGGCAAGAAACCTGATCGCACTGAGAATTATAACGACAATGTGAGCAGCGTTGACCAGTAGGATCGGTGCTACAGCAAAGCTCTTCTTAGGGAGACTGCTTTCGCTTCCGCTTGCAACATTCGCACCCTTAGCACCGTCAGCCTTTGCCCATCCTGTCTCATATGTCGGGCAATGTCGCCTTTACACAAGCTACGAGGTGACCCGTGCGAGTCAACGCAAAGCCGGGCCAGTTTAGTACGTGAAAAGAGAGAGAGAGAGAGCGCGGCCGGAGAGTAGCCAAAGCAGTTGGAGGGAAGTGTCCTTTTGTCTGCGACAACTAGACGGATGTGCGTTCGGGCGTCTCACCTCGAGAGGTATTGGCTTCACAGCTGGTAAGCAATTTGGCAGCCAGCGGTTGCTAAAGGCTCTCTGGGTGAAGAGAAATTTATTGCCCACACAGGACCTGAGTGCGCGAACAGGCTGAAACTGATAAAAAAGTGTCCCAATCCTAAACTCGGGGTAGAGCTCAGACTGTGTTTCACACCAGTAGTCAAAAGGAACTGACAGCTTACCCAGTGCACTGTGCTCACCACAAACCTCCTGCAAATAGTAATAAACACTGACGTTGACTTGAAGGGTTTGCATAGTTTTCATGACGCAGCACATGCTTAGCAAGGAAGCTGCAGTCTCGGGTGCAGCTACCAGCTATAAACTCGTACTTTGAAACCTCAAGCCTACCATGCACGATCCGGTTAGGATTAAGAGCTGATCACTCCACAGAGCCAGCATCGCTGCACGTGTATAACGATATCCTCAGGAATGCAGACTTGGGCAATAACAATAATAATATAAGTACGACTCTTGTGTAGAACCTTCAGAGAACACCATCTCTATTCAGGGACTTTCCAACTCGCTTCAAAAGAATCAATTCCCACGATGTTCTTGTCCGGTTCTTTTCACGGTTTATACTCTCCCTCTTGCTGATGTGATTGCCAAGCGAAATCTAGGCTTTCAATTCTATGCGGATGACACTCGGTTGTACCTTTGCTTTGATCCCTCCCAGCCTTCGAGCACCTCAAATTTTCTCAACTCACTTGCTGCATGCATTGATGACATCCGCACATGGATGGCAGCAAATTTTCTAAAACTAAACGATGACAAAACTAACTTACTAGTTATGGGCAAACCCAGTGTGATTCAGAAATTGGAAAGGCTGACTCAAAATTGGCTGTGCCAGCATATCTCCTGTCGAATCAGCTCGAAATCTAGGTGTCATATTCCAAAGCGACCTCTCGTTTGACGACCATATCAGCTCCACGGTCAAATCTGCCTATTTTCAGTTTCATAATATTGCTAAAATTCGGGCTTGTTTAGATAAGGATACCACGTCCAAGTTGGTCCATGCATTCGTGACATCTCGTCTCGACTTCTGCAACTCACTGCTTACTGGCCTCCCAGCATGTGTGATCAGGGGATTGCAGCTGGTGCAAAACTCTGCAGCTAGGCTTGTCTGTCGTGAGCGTCGCAGTTGTCACATTACTCCACTTCTCGCCGACCTGCACTGGCTACCAGTCAAGCAACGGATTGACTTCAAGGTTTTGTCGCTCACTTATAGGTCCCTTCATTCTATGGCTCCAGCCTATCTCCGACATACTCCCCCATCAGGCCAAGCATCGTACCACCCGCTTTTCGGAATCCAACAGTCTAGAAATACCTCGTACAAACCTCAAATCTTTTGGAGACCGTGCATTTAGTTCGTATGCTCCCAAGGCCTGGAACTCCCTCCCGAACTGCGTCAGAACATCCCCTGATCTGACCACATTTAAAAGGAACTTAAAAACACACCTATTTAGGACAGCATTTAGCGGGTCCCTGTGATTTGTCCTTCACGTGTTTATGCGTGCTTACACTGTGCATGCTGCCACTAACCACATTTGCATGCTGACCATGTGCATGTCACCCCTAACCATGTTATTCATTTTGTTTATTTTTCAAGCATGATTTTACTTACCATTTAATTGCATTTCCCTTTGCAGCAAATGTAAAGCGCCTAGAAAGAGATTAAGTTCTCTGAGGGCGCTTTATCAAGTACATTATTATTATTCTTATTATTATAAATGCATGGTATCAACAAGTAAAAGCAGACAAGTTTCATGATTAGGTCAGCGTGCTAAAGGATATATCAAGACACTCCTAATCACCGGTAAGAAATACTTCAGGCGAGTAAAACACATTGAATCCTACACAGGTTCGCACGCAAAGCACGCCATTACAAGATAAGAGGTCGTTGCCACCCTAGCCAAGCGATTTCTAGGCATAAGGTGCATACGGGCTCAACGCTCTGTGACTGAAAGATTTCAATTTACGGAATCGGACGACTTAGGAGCGGGAGATACGAGAGCATAATGGGGAGAAAGGACGACTGATAGGTAATAATAATAATAATAATAATGTATTTGATATAGTCCCCCTCGGAGAACCTAATCACTTTCTAGGCACTTTAGATTTGCTGCAAAGGAAGCACGATCTAACGGTGAGTGATATCATGCTCGATAAACAACAAGAATAACATGGTTAGGGGTGACATGCACAGGGTCGGTATGCAAATGTGGTTAGTGGCAGTATACACAGTGTGAGCGTGCATAAGCACATCAAGGACGAATTAAGGGACCCGCTAAATGGTGCGATAAATAGGTGTGTTTTTAGGTTTTTTTAATGTGGACATGTCAGGAGATGTCGTGACGCAAGTCGGAAATGATTTCCCGGCTTTGGAAGCATACAAACTAAAGGCAGGGTCCCCAAAAGATTTGAGATTTGTAGTAAAGGGTATTGAGTTATGCGTAAACATGTCGATTCCGAAAAGCAGGTCATGTTTAGCCTGGTGGGGCCGTAGAGGTAGGCTATTGTAAGAGGGTTAAGTGAACTGTGGATGCCAGACAGAGAATCTTGAAATCGATTCAATGCTTCACACGTAGCTATGTAGAGTTTTTCTGCTGGTTTTTCTGAATTTTTCGTCCGAATTGAAGCTAGTCACCACCAAATCCGACTTGAGCGTCTTGCAACTCACCTGAGCTTCGTTGGAAATGTTTTGGTCTCACACCGCAATATTTAGGTCTCATCTCTGTGGGAGATTTCAGACAGCAAATGTCAACCGGCAACCGGTCGTGTCTGAATAGCTTCAAAATTACGGGTCTGGCCCCAGGAGTCTGAGCTTGGTTCGCTCCTTTTCAAAATGTATCCCTCTTGTCTTTGTCTCCCTCTTGTCTTTGTCTCCCTCTTGTCTTTGTCTCCCTCTTGTCTTTGTCTCCCTCTTGTCTTTGTCGCCCTCTTGTCTTTGTCTCCCTCTTGCCGATGTAATCACTAAGCACACTCTTGGCTTTCGTTTCAATGCAGATGACGCACGGCTGTACCTGTGCTTTAATCCCCCTACCTTCCAGAGCCGCTAACTCTCACAAATCTTCGAAGCATGCATTGCTGACATTCGCACTTTGATGGCAGCAAGCTTTCTTCAATTGACTGACGATAAAAACAGTACTTCTATTGGTAAACTTACTTTTGTTCCGCATTTGGTAAACCTATTTCGTTATGTGGTGTCTGCCTGGGTAGTTCCTGTAGCTCCGGCACGAAATCTGGGTGCCGTGTTCCAAAGAGATCATTCACTAGACGACAACATCAGTTCCACAATCAAATCTACCTATTTTCAGCTGCATGAGGGTGCAGAACTTCGAGTCAGCTTAGACAGGGATACCACATATCCAAGTGTATTCATGCATTTTTTACATCCTGTCTCTCAGCTTCCGGAGCACACTGCTTGCAGATCGTCCTGCCTATGGCAATGAGACATTCGGAGTTAGCGAAAAACTCGTGCGCCCGGCTTGTCTGTCCTGAGCGTTGTAGTTGGCACATTGCAGCAGTAACATTACGCTATTCTCACTGACCAGCACTAGTTGACCATCAAGTAGCGCATCGACTTCAAGGAAATGTCAATCATTTTTCAAGTCCCTTTATTATCTCACTCGGTCGTGCTTCCTTTGCACAAATTTAAAGCACATGGAAAGAGATTGACTTCTCTGAGGCTGCTTTGATAAATATTTTGTTATGATTATTATTATAGAACTACTTCTCAATCATGCTGGGCAATGTACCGCCCACTCTTCTGACTCCTGTATTTTAGCTTTGCCTCGAACTAACTTTAAATTCCTTCCAGACCCTGCCTTTCTTTGTATGCCCCAAAGCCTTTAAACTCGCTCCTTACTGACTCCATGACATCCCCTATCAAGAAGAGATTAAAAAACAAGGTTAAACCAACCTGTTTCTTACACCGTTCGCTATTTTTGTAATTTTTGTCTTCTGTGTGCTTGTGCGGGTTGATAGTGTGTACGCATCGCTAACCAACAAACCCACATGTTTACTTAACATCAACTTAACATCACTCATAAAGAGCCTATAAGTATATTTAATTCTCATAGGTATAATACAAATTTCTTACTGTTATATATGTATATATATATATATATATATATATTGATTTATATCTGATTGCACAGACGGGTAGACCAGCATGCAGTGAGTTAAAGAAGTCAAGACGGGATGTCACAAATGCATGGGCCAATTTAGATGTGGTATCCCTGTCTAAGCAACCCCGAATTTTAGCAATATTACGTCGTTGAAAGTAGGAAGACTTGACTAGAGCTGATGTGGTCGTCTAACGAAAGGTCACTTTGGAACATGACACCTAGATTTCGTGCAGATTCAACAGGAGATATGCTGGCAGAGCTGATATTGACCGTTAGCCTTTCCAATTTCTAAATCATACATGGTTTGCCAATGACTAGTAAGTTGGTTTTATCATCATTCAATTACAGAATGCTTGCTACCATCCATGTGCAGATGTCATCAATACATGCAGCAAGGAAGTTGAGAGAATTTGATGTGCTGGAGGGCAGGAAGGGATCAAAGCAAAGCATGCACAGTGTCAGCGCGCATAAGCACATAAACGACGAATCACAGAGATTCAGTAAATCCTGCGATTAATAGATACGTTTTAGTTTCTTTTTAAATGTGGGCAAGGAAGGAGATGTCGTAACACAATTTGGAAGCGATTTTCAGGCTTGTGGGACCATACGATCTAAAGGCACGTCTCCAAAGGATTTGAGGATTTTACGAGCATTACATTATGTCGTAACTGAATGAAAGGCAGACAAGACTGGAATGTTTGCCGATGCTAACCATAAACCTGGAAATTCGAAGTTGCAATCGCTGTTGTAGATGCCTGCTTCCCCATGCGTTGTGTGTACTGATAGTGTTACAATGTATCTCCGGCTGTAATTCCACAAGGCCACATAGACTATGTGGGTACTACCCAGGAGCTTTGTATTTCGCACTCACAGCCTAGCGGCTTGCGGTACGCATTCGGGAGTTAATATACTTTATCTCATATATACTTAGTCTTTATCTTTGGTTTTAGATCGTCTCAAATATCTATGAGGATCGAGCCGAAGCTACAAGCAATCGCCCTTCGTCTCCAGCACGGGAACTGCTGACAACGTTTACGTACCGGGCGTCCACAGACACGTTGCTCTACGTTGCTGCGACATGCTGTGGGTGTGGAAGGTAAAAGCAGGACAGCTGCAATGGCAACTGCGACGAAGTAACCAAATCCTAGGGATTTTCGATAAGTGCAGTCGATTGCAGTGGATTTCGCGAAACCGCACGCCAAATGCCTCGACGTTATTCGGGTACATGCGAACATAAGTGTAGTTTACTGAATGCAAAATCAAAAATTGGGCTTAGCGAAGCATATTCTCAGAGGATTTGCGGTAAATTCCGGCGGATTTCGGTTGTGGCCAGCGTCTTTGGAGCCCAGTTTCGAGTTTCGAGAAAGAGAGCTAGCGAAGTGGCAATTTAGAGGCAATGTTAGATTAGCGAGCGTGCACTAAAAAATTCTCTCGAAATTCGAGCTTGGCAACGTCGATTTCCGGCGAGCTGTAGCATAATGAAAGTGGATTTCGGTGGATTTTGGTAATTCGTTGAACTCACGTCTGCAGCATCTGGCTGCCCCGCCCATCCGCCCATTCAGCCAGACTCATAGGAGCCTCGGCCTCGGCCTCGACTCCTACCTGCGAGCTCGCCTCCTCGACTCGGCCACCTTTAGGTTGCTGTCAGACTTTAGCTCCTCATTTTAAGTGGCAGCAAGGTGTGTAAAGTCATCGTTCGCCCACGGATACGGTCTGGGACGACAGGCCAGATTTTAATTGGTCATAAGAGAACTTCGGTGAACAGACTCTATTACAATCAGTGCTGTGTGCCGGATGGGTGCATAGGCTTTATGAAATAGAAATAGCTCTTCGCGGACGGCTAAATTTTAAATTATCATTGCGCACGCGTAAACGTTCAGGAATTCTTCACACAAGTCAAGCTCAAGAGAGATCAAGCTGCGGTTGCAAAAAAGTATTCAGAGCATGCCTTTGCAATTGCTCTCCGTTAATTGTTTCCAACGTTAGTTTAGTGCGTGAAAATAGATTTAGCTTTCTTCAAATGTTTTAAAAAGTATTTTGTTAATATAATTAAGTGTTGACTATTCCTTGGATGAAACTGGTTGAATAGCCACATAATCTTAGCCCAGTAATAAAGTGCTGCCGCTCTTAGCGACCCAGGGCGAGAGCTCGATCCCTCCACTCTGTCACCCACTGTAAGCCTCGTGAAAGCCGCCAAGTCTCCCCTGTCGCTCCATAAAGGTTTTCGAACACGCTTGCCTTCACCTTTAGCCTAATAAGCATCCGTACTTTTAATCCGTACTCTTTATCCGTACTTGTAATGCAATAACAAATACGCAGTTAATGTTCTTGAAGGTCATTGTTCGTCGAGCCCAAGGTCATGCTGCCGAGTCCTTCAACGTAGGAAAGTGTGTGTGCCCATCTATCTCTCATCAGTAGTTAGCAGAAACTGAACATAGCTGCAAAATCCCGAATAATTGTAACCTATGGACAGCATGCCGAGCTGGTTTGGCCCAGCGATTAAGGTGCTCGCCCCGACCAAGGTATGGCCGACGTCGTGGGCTGGAGCCCTGTGGCGTATGTGAAGCGCCTGAATAAAGATTTAAGGTCTCTTAAGGCGCTATACAAATGAATTATATAATATAAAAAGATGGAATTTTTGGCTGATATTTCATTGCTCAAATTGGAGCCAATCACCTATCAGATCGATAGCTTTAATAAACAGGTGATAACTGCCATCTTCGTTGTTGTCAGCTTGAATTTCCAGCCTATTCTTGAGAGCCATGTACACCGTCAGCCGGCTAAGCAATACTTTTTCCTTCTCAGATACGCTTGATCCAACCACGATCGCTCACTCGCCAGCCATTGCCACTATACTTTTGTCGATTGCCTTTTTTGAGGCATCCGATTATAATTCGACAGACTGAGCTCCGAATGAGCTCACCATCCAAAACCCACAAATGTAGCTATTTTCTATATTTCAATGATCCTGCATGAAACTATCAAGTATACAAAGCTTAATATTTGATACTATATTTGATATATCGGAACTGAGCTCATGTGGTTGCACATCAAGTACGTAAAGAATTATTATAAAGCAGTTAGACCAGCTGCAAAATGGGATTGAGCCAAGGTGTGCACGCACCATTTGTACGAAAAAGCCTTTTACTCGCTGGCCTAGCCTGCTGTGCAGGCCTCCAAAGAAGCAGCTGCAGTAACCCTCCAACAAATAAGTTCTGCCACTTACAAAGCCAATTAGAGCTATGCATCGGCATACATATATCGGCTCGGAGCCCTGCTCCTGCCGGAATGTTTAGGCATTCTTTTCATCCGGACGGCATCGGTGCAGTATAATGCTGTTCCATGGCGAATAAACAAGATCGTAGGCCAGTCGGGTTCGTCGGTTTTAGCATTCGGATGCTTCGCGTGGCATAGCCGCACAGGCAATGTCAACTGCTGGGGAAGCGACGACTGAGAAAGACGGCAGGCCTATCGATCTATCGCCTCAATCGATCGACCTATTGCCTCGATCGATCGTCAGCTGCTATGCTGTTGCATTACTGTCTTGCTTTGCGTTGACGGTGGTTCGCTGAATATAGACGTTTAGCAGCTTGATCTTCACGGAATAGAACAAAAGCAAAACGCCGAGTTGAATGCACATCTCGTTCAATGATCGCGAATAGGAGATCAGCAGAGGTACAATAGCTCGCGAGTGC
The DNA here is from genome assembly GCA_009760855.2 of Cristatella mucedo. NCBI lineage: Eukaryota > Metazoa > Bryozoa > Phylactolaemata > Cristatellidae > Cristatella > Cristatella mucedo. Next base: position 6,679,319 of record WPIO01000015.1, read on the forward strand.
CTTGTTCTGTGGCTGACCAGGACCACCAGCAAGCTCGTGCACCAGCAATTGCCTCTGAAGAGCAGCAGCTCACCTGACCAGTGTTCAACGATGAAACCAGGTGGTCGCTCATGAGAACATCGCCGAGGTGCGCATGCAGCTCCACCAGCGCCAGCACACTGGCTTTCCGAACGGCACTCTCCGTGTGATTAAAGCCCTAGGCACCAACGATACGACTATTAAGAGATCGGCAGCGGCCGCAAGCACGACAGTGTGGCACTGCAGGCAGAGCAATGCTACACTAATCTGGGCCTCCTTAGACATCTGAGGAACCTCGTGAGAAAAACTCTAAGCAAGCTTTAGGGGAATTAAGAAAGACACTTGGACAGAGGACGAGCCGTCGATTATCTAGCCTAATGGTGGTAGTGCTGTAAACAAGCGATGTAACTAGCAACAGCCGAGGAAATGAATCTGGTCTACAAGAACATTTACAGTTGACTGACAGCGATCTCGAAGGAGGTGCGACGACAGCAACGATATTATTGCTACTAACATCGTATGAAGCGCATGGGATGACACAGTAGCTTTCTTATTACGACCCTGCTCACTGTGTGGAAACGGCATGAGTTCGCACAGGGTTGTACAATGAGTCACAGGCGAACGAGAAGAGTTTGGTGGCCACTATGAAGATGACTCAGACCAGCACAGCATCAGCTTTGATAATAAGGCAAGGGGTTATCTACTACCAAAAGTAGCTGTGACACCCTCCATCATTCACGCATGCTCATAAGCAGTGATTCTCTCCAATCATCATGTGTGCACATAAGGGTTGTCAGTTGACCATAATCCAGTAAGTAAGAATCAGCTATGCAACAGAACGCAATTCCGTGCACCACCTCAATGTCTACATTCAAGGATGCCACGAGTGACCTCATCATGAAGTTCATATCCCAATCAAAGAAGACAACTAGTCCTCGAGACTCTATTCACACTGCCCTGCCTCTGCGATGCATATGTTTGCTGCTACCATGCATAACTAATAATATAAACATCTCATTAGCTTCAGGTCATGTCCAGCACCTTTCAAAAAGGCTGTAGTCAGGCCACTACTTGAAAATTTAACACTAGATCAAGAGAACTTGAGCAACTTCTGCCCAGTCTCCCTACAATCGTTCCTAGCAAAGACACTGAAAGGAGTCGTGGCAGACCCATTAAACTCATAAATTGAAACTTCAAACCTTGCTAGTAAGTTCCAGTCTGGTTTTAGAGCTAATCACTCCACAGAGTCAGCACTGCTTCGGGTGTACAACGACCTACTTAGGAATGCAGACATAGGTAGAGTCTCTGCTTGTTTTGCTCGATCTTTTGGCAGCTTTTGATACTATCAATCACCAAGTTCTTCTTGAGCGCCTCTCATCTCGCCTGGACATCATTGGCACTGCCCTGCAACGGTTGAGGTCCTATCTCAGTGGCAGACTCCAAAGCATGTATGTAAGCCAACTCAGATCATCCAAGGAACTGCTGAAGTATGGGGTACCTCAGGGCTCCATGCTTGGCTTGGTTATATTCACGATTTATGCTTTTGCTCTTGCCAATGTGATTGCCAGGCACAATCTAAGCTTCTGCTTTTATGCAGATGACCTTAATTTGTACCTTTGCTTTGATCCCCAGGCCCTTCAGCACATCAAATTCTTTCAATCCCCTTGCTGCATGTATTGATGACATCCTCACATGGGTGGTAGCAAATTTTCTTAAATTGAATGATGATAAAACCAACATACTAGTTGGGGCAAACCAAGGGTGATTCAGAAATTGGTAAGCTTAACGTTCAAAATCGGCTCTGCCAGCATATTTCCTGTTGAATCAAATCAAAATCCGGGTGGCCTGTTCCAAAGTGACCTTCCATTAGACGACCACATCAGCTCCAAAATCAAGTATGCCTACTTTCAGCTATATAACATTGATAAAATTCGGGCTTGCTTAGACAAGGGGCAATAAATCTCAATGGGTCTATGCGTTTTAGACATCCCGTCTCGACGTCTGTATCTTACTACTTGCTGGTCTTCCGGCCTGTGCAATCAGGTGCTTACAGCTGGTGCAAAAGACCTGTCTGTGATAAGAGTTGCAGTTGCCACATCTCACCACTCCTTGCCGACCTGCACTGGCTCCCAGTCAAGCCCCGCATCGACTTCAAGGTTTTGTCATTCACTTTTAGGTCTCTTCATTCTTTGGCTCCAACCTACCTATCAGATCTACCCCCTCAAGGCTGGGCATAGTAGCAACCTCTTTTCGGAATCTAACTGTTTACCTACACCTTGTACAAATCTCAAATCCTTTGGAAACCGCGCTTTTCGTTCGTATGCCCTCAATGCCTCAAACTCACTCCCAACTTGCATCTCGACAACTCCCGACTTGTTCACATTTAAAAAGAAACTAAAAATACATCTATTTATTACAGCATTGAGTGGGTCCATGTGGATCGTTCTCTATGTGCTTCTGCATGCTAATACTGCGCATGCTGCCACTAACTATACTTGCATGCTGACCCTGTGCATGTCACACCTAACCATGTTATGCTTGCTGTCATTGAGCATGTTACCATTAACCATTCGATCGAGCTTCCTTTACAACAAATGTAAAGTGCCTAGAGAGACAGGGTTTGCTGAGGATGCAACATGTGTGTGTGTGTGCGTGCGCAGTCTCTACTGCCGGGATGTACAGGTGTATTTCAAAGACAAGTTGATCCAAACACCTCAACAGGGATTTCACGAATACTTCTGTTTCAGGCTATATATGACAGGTAAGTGTGGGTAATGGGTCTGGGCATCTAAGACGTAGTAGATGGGCTAATAGCTCATAACTGAAGCAGGCCCCTGGGTCTTAGCCTGGGGGCGAGGTGCTTGCTCTTCACGGCCCGGATCGTGGGTTCCAGTCCTGCAGTGGTTGGTCCTTAATCGACCACTGCCAGTGTTAGTGATGGCCGTGAAGGTTCTTCTGCCGCCATTATTAATATATACTAAGCAGCTAACCACAGCCCTAATTCGAAGGCTACAGTCCGATACCGAAAGTTCTATAAAAATTTTACACACGTGCGAGTTCTGGGCAGTTTTTTCAGAACATGTGGAAGAACAGCAGCCGCTCGCCAAAAACATCCAACTATCATTTTTGCATCAAAGCTGGCCAGCAAAAACTCGGTAAAGTAG
>WPIO01000015.1:6687500-6730000 GCA_009760855.2 Cristatella mucedo
CCATAGCCGGGTACCAGGAGCTCGGCCGGCAAGACTTGGATCCGGGCAGAGTGTCCCGGTCACTCAGTATCCACATCCCGAAGGATGGATAGCTGGCGTTCCTCGCATGCTGCCAACCGCCAAAGGCCACGAGGATCCACTGCCCGAGTGTGGCTGGAGATAACCACGCTGTTGTTATGGCTTATAAATTCCACGTCCCCTGTAGCATACTGTTCGTAGCTTCCCCCTTCCTGAGCTGGAACCCTCGGCGACCTGAGATGTTACGCTGCTAATGTCGTCTTGGTTGGTATTTGTGTAGATGGCAGCCCCGCCTTCAAGATTGCGCCGGTCCGAGAGTGTCCCCCTCTTGCTTTGGGAAGTCTTTGTTGTTTCCCATGTCACCACCCACCCCGGTAGCCTAAAGTACCTAACGCCACCTCCACTATTTAGTTCCCCTGTTATTGTTGGCACATGCGATATTGTTATAAAGAGCTCTAATCAAGCTGCCACTCGCCGTGCTCCGAACCCAGAGACAGTGAAGTGGCAGCTGCCGCATGGCTGAGAAAGAGTGGTGGTCGGCTAGAAGTAGCCTATCTCCTAGTATCGATTACATATGCTCCGGTAAAAAGAATGGCTCCGGTTACTTCCGGTTACTTGTGTGTGCTGCCACTAACCATACTTGCATGCTAACACTGCGCATGTCACCCCTAACCATGTTTTTCTTGTTGTTTATTGAGCATGCCACCACTAACCATCGATCGCGCTTCCTTTGCAGCAAATGTAAAGTGCCTAGAAAGAGATTGACTTCTCTGAGTGTGCTATATCAAATATATTATTATTATTAGCAACCTTTGAGCATGCGTGCGCCTCACCTGAACAGGTCCAGTAGACCGGCTCAAGACGTAGGAGAACTCGGGAGCATTCTTATCGAAGAGGTTTGCCAGCAGTTCTGGTGCCATCTGCAACAGAACGCTTGGGGTCAGTGCATGCAGTGGGTAAACATCACTTCGAAAAGAAGAGTTGCAAGAGGAGAGACATGTCACGACAGAGGAGCGGTGGACCGTGGCAACGATGCCACAGCTACCATTTGAGTGGCAGTGGCAGCAGTGACTCGCCTTTCGAATGCCGGCACTCTTGACTTCGCCGGCAGCCAGCACTAGCTGCTCAAACATGCGCGACAGCACGTCCGTGTCTCGCCTGCCGTCGAAGTCGGCTGCGTCCATCTGGTGCCCAAGCGCGAGCAGGAACTGCAGGGTCCTCAGCTTTTCCTGTCAGTGAGTGGACGCGCTTGAGCACGTAGCAGGACTGGGAGCGCTCAGGAGGATGAGGAGGAGGCAGAAGGGGGCGATGATCTGTCCGACACCCCATGCCTGGAATGCAGGCCCCTGGGCAGGCTCTGCGCCCGGCGCTCACCGGCAGGTGGTGCACGGGCAGACGCGAGCTTTTGAAAGTGCCACTCACCTGCACACCCATCGAGTGCCCTTCGTTGGCCAGAAGGCCACAGACGACGTGGAACTGCAGGGCATTGTCGAAGCTGGCCCTGCAGCAATGCGAAACGACGATGGACGGCATGTTAATCGCGAAGCATGTCTCGCACAGAGGCTTCAGGAGGCTGATCTAGCGCATGGCTTCGCCGAATCCCGGCGCCACCGTTTTGCGCACCGAGGTGCAAAGACTAGATGTGGTAGAGGATGGAGGGCGACGACAAACGGCTTCGCCTAAGCCTCCCGGGGCACCAGAGAATGTGGGGCTGCAACCCAACCCTCCCAGCTCTGGACCTAAGCAAAAGTGGTGCCGGCCCATCCATCAGCCGATCCATCACCCACCACTTCGTGAACCAGCCAGGAAACAGAGGACACAATAAGCCTTCTTGAACCATACAGTAAATACACCGACGACACAAACCTGTGACGACTGGAAAAGAGCGTGACTCTGGTACGATATTCGAGCTTAGAAAACGGCCAACGTTCATCAGTACGTAGAGCATTGCCCCAAAGCTGACATCTGCCCCATCCCCCTGGTGGTTTGCGTCATTAAACATTTGATGGATCGAAAATCCAAAGGTTAGCAAATCAAATGCAAACACGAAAATGCTAGCATATGCTTCTGGGTCGAGCATCGGCAAGACACTGTGTACAATACTGCCGTCCACAAGTATCAAAGAGCCTAGAAACGCATTTGTGCATGCACACAAGCACGCTCGCAGTGGCTCTCAGACACTAGTGCATGCTTGGGATTGATTACTTGCCAATCTGGGCGCTGTTGGCTCATAGCTACGGCCAGATGGCTTCAGCAGGCCGACGCATTGCAGCCCAGGACGCAGCCTGGCCGCGATGCATGCACCTTCTCGCACCTCCCTCTGAACACACGCGAGCCCGGCTAGGAGGAAATCGGTAAAAAGAAAATTGCTCGCACCTGACGGCTCGAAGCGCCCTCTGCATTTTGGATGTTATCGAAGCCGGCCGCTTGCTGCGGCCATGGTTGAGCAGCAGAAGCTTGGACAGCAATGTCGGCAGCCAGCCGCTCAGGTCGTGAGGATGGACACACACGACATCCACCAGCGTGTCGAGGAACGTGCTGTACACCTACATAATGGAAAGACCAGTCGCAGGCCTCAGCGTCAGCAGCAGCAGACGTACGGAAGGGAGGCCTGTGTACAGCTTTGCGTGCACCAGCAGCGACAAATCGATGGTCGCATCCTACCGGTGCGCACAAGTACGGCACCTGGCGGTCACGAGAAAGGGGAGGGGTGGGAGTGGGCGGGAGTGTGGTGGGAAACAAGTGCCGAGGCTGGGTCGGCGTCGCTGCTTCTCACCTTGAGGTCGGGGTCGTGAAAAATGCGCGTGAATAGGTCGGCGACTCTCTTCAGCTCGCCGGCGCTCAGGCTGCGCTGCTCGGCAACAAAGCGCTGCAGCTGCAGCAGACCGCGCCGCCGCGCAGCCCACAGCGGGCTCGCCACATTGGCCAGCACCTCGCCAATGTCGGCAGTGGCGTGCACCTGAAAAGCCGCCTTCCGCAATGACGCTCCGCCGTGGCCGAACTCGAACGTCTCGGAGCACACGCTCGACACATCGCTGGCCGGGCCGGCACCGTCGTCTTCGTCGGCCGTGCCCGCACCGCTGTCCTTGCAGCTCTCCGACCAGACAGCTGCCGCAATCACCGAGGCGCTAGCCTACAAACCGGCAGAAAATCGGTCGCCGAGCGCATCTACGGTCGAGCAGGGGAGGAGGAGGAGGAGGAGGGGGGCTGTTTACCGCTGCCTGCTGAAGCGCATCAAGGCAAGCCGGCCGCCGAGCCACCCCACCTGCTCCGAGCTGTCACGTGACTGGTTGCTGTCATGGCGTTGCCTCGAGCCGACGTAACCAGCAAGCAGTGGTGAGCATCGGCGCCAGGCGTCGGGAGCGTACAGAGGGACGGCGATGGTGGCTGCTGCGTGGACACCTATCAGAGCAAACAAAGTGCTCACATGGCAGCAGCGGGCAGTGAAATGCTGGGAATGAAGTGGAGGGCAGGCGACTACGATTGGGGAGCAGGCGGCAAGAGCATCTGTCGTGCTTGGCTTGGTGGCCGATGCACACACACGGCTTACTTGTACAAGTACATGATAAATAACAAAACCAGGTAACTCTAACGGCCAGTCAAAAATAAGCTGGATTGCCTTCTCCCGGATGCTTGGATAAGCTAGGCCACGCCACCAAATAGCCTGAATATCAAGCCAAGCAAAAAGTGAAGGGCATTTTTATCTCAGAGCACAAATGTGCGGTTGTCAGGCTTAACAGATCTGAATGTTTTGCATGCCTTTTGGGGGGACTCGTATAGCAACAACTTTCAGCACCGGCTACATCAACTAGGGATTCCAATTGATAAGCCTTATTTGTGCTACAAGAAATGCTGTGGGCTAAAGGTTCTCTACCACTAACCATATTTGCATGCTGACCCTGTGCATGTCACCTCCAACCATGTTATGCTTGTTGTCATTGAGCATGCTACCACTAACCATTCGATCATGCTTCCTTTGCAGCAAATGTAAAGAGATTGGGTTCTCTGGGGGGGTTATAACAAATGTATTATTCTTATTATTATTATTATTATTATTATTATTATTATTATCATTATTATTATTATTATTATTATTGGTAAGAATCGAGAGCTGTTCACGAGCAACAAGATGGATCAGGATCGTGAATGCCAAAGCCCGATTCACCGCGATCAAGGGAGACCGTTCTGTCAGCACCAGCTGAGGTGGGGCACATGCCGGGACAGAGATTTCGTCGGCAGCTGCTCACCCTCTGGTGCCTGACCAGCTGATTATCTCCTTGCTCCTTGCTAATACCCAGACCGGCCGACTACCCAAGTGTCAGCCAACGAAAAAACTTGCATGTAGGTAAGCTCGGATAAGCAGCTAGCTAAGCCATCGCACAGCCTGCATTAGCTGCTCAGCTTTAGCTTCACGCTTAGCCGTTGTTTAGTCGGCATAAGAGACAGCACGCCCTTCCATGTCTTGGGGGGCTGGCGAGCAGCCTGCTGTGTCTGCTTCTGAGCTGCTCTTATATGTCGTACAGGCCCTGAGTTGCTCGTTGCATACTATAGGGACCGGACCGTCACAGTCGAGGTAAAGGCACTTTTTTGCATATGGCACTGTGACATCAGCTTGGTTACAGTCGCACATATTACGACGATCGCTTGACCCATTTAGCTGACAACGATCCAGCAGGCAGCGGTTGGCTGGCAAGAGCTCGACTAACAAAAAGCGCGATTGTCTCGGAGCTGCTGACTTGCCATGGTCTCCAGTGTCGCCTTGCTGTAGCTGTAGACCAGCAGTGGAGGAAGCCATGGTTGGGCCGGTTAAAGTGGCTTGCCGTCGGCTGCCCGCCAGAGCAGCAGCTTTGAGAAGTCCCTTCCCTGGAGTCTGCTGTCCGTGAGCCGACTGCGATGATGATGATGATGCCGGAGAGATCCCTGCACGAGCAGAAAGTCAACCGTGAGCAGCCCTATGCCTCGGCCATGCACGATAGGCATCAGACAGCATCTCGCATCAACTTGCAGTCTCAAATGACTGAGGAATGTGCCCTCCCTCCTTTGCAAAGCCGCTGTATTTCGTAGCAGTTACCTAATAGTTCTGCATAATAATTTTCTTATTAAAAGTAAATTAGCATCAAGAGCTCCATAGCAATTTTAGCTGGTCAAGCTGCAGAGATGAAACCATTAGCAGGCAGATGTACAGCTGAAGACGGTGGGCTCGAAAACCCTATGATGGACACCGGATTTGAACAAGTCGAAAAGGACCTACACCTGACCATGGCAACGGAGACAGGTTGAAGGAAGCGTTTCCGGCAGCTGCCTGACGAGGACGGTGTGAATCGCGATTCCATTGTCAGCATGATGCAGACGATGGACTAAATAGCGGCGATCATACGAATTATTTGTCGAACAAACCCACAAAAAGCAATCAGCACGCATGCCATCAGTAACACTGAGCCACTCAGCAGCAACCCCATGCCGGAAGCCAACCTAAACCTGATGGTAAGCAAGTGCAGCCCAGGCTTGTTTAGACAGGGATACCACATCTAAATTGGCCCCTGCATTTGTGATATCCAGTCTTCACTTCAGGCACTTACAGCTAGTGCAAAAGGCTTGTCTGTCATGAGCATCACAGTTGCCACATCACACCACTTCTCACCGACCTGCACTGGCTACCAGTCAAGCAATGCATCGACTTCACGATTTTGTCGCTCACTTTTAGGTCTCTTCATTGTTTGGATCCAGCCTATCTATCAGATCACCACCAGATCACCCATCCAGATCCTCACCGTCGTACAACAGGCTTTTCGAAATCTAATTGTTTACCTATACCTCAAAGCTCAAATCCTTTTGGGACCGTGCCTTCAGTTTGTATTCTCCCACAGCCTGGAACTCACTCCCGACTTACGTCACATCTCTTGACATGACCACATTCAAAAAGAAACTAAGATCGCATTTATTTATCACAGCATTTAGTGGGTCCCTGTGATTCCTCCTTCATGTGCTTATGCGTGCTGACACTGTGCACGCTGCCACTAACCACATTTGCGTGCTGATCCTGTGCATGTCACCCCTAACCATGCTATTCTTGTCGTTTATTGAGCATGCTACCATTAACTATTCGATCGTGCTTCCTTTGAAGCTGATGTAAAGTGCCTAGAAAGAGATTTGAGTTCTCTGTGGGTGTTAAATTAAATGTATATTTATTATTATTATCATTATTATTATTATTATTATCATTTTGCCTTCAGCAGCAAGGGGGCTAACTCTTTATTTTACTGCAGTCCCTTGATTGTGAGTCAAAAGTCTTATTTTCAGGAGCTTTCGAAATGTGAATTCGAAACAGAAGGAATTGGAAAAGGAACTTACTCGAGCAAGAGTCACTCAATCCATTAGTGGCAAGGCTCTGATGGTGCACACGATCTTCTTGCCCTGACACTTGAGACTTGGGCGCATCATCTGCATTCCTAATGTGTCTGAAGAACCAAAAGATGTGTAAATCTGTTACAACGTTGCGAACGAAAGCGGCAGCAGCAGCACAGTCGATGCCATACTCCAAGGAACAAAAGAACAGCAGATAATCTGTTGACCCCATCGCCGAATACGACCAGGAAACAGTAGGAAGCGCACTTACGAAGAAGGTAGGCTGATCAGGGTACTTTTCCCGCTGGGCCAACCTTCGGCAATCCGACAGGGGCTGTCGGATCTGAGACCTTGCCGAACACGGGCAGCAGTCGGCCATGCGCGAGGCGCTGCCTCATCGGGGTCAGAGCGGCCAGCGCCCCAGGAGACCAGCTTGCCTAGCACTCTGCAGCGAGACAATCCAGGCACAGCGCAAGTTGACTAGACGCCCAGGAAGTGCCCCGTACGATGGTCCGAGGAGTACAGAGGGGTAGAGGTCGGACAACAACAACACACACACACACACACACACACACTCCCATAGAACGCAACCTTCCAGTGACAAAGGCAAAGGGGAACTAGCAGCACAGCCACCGAACGACCCAGACTCGGCTGCGGCTGACGGATCATGGATGACCGACTGCGGGCATAGCACAGCACCGTGAAGGCGTGCCCGTGCGTGCCCTACGCTGCCACATACCGCACGCAGGCCTCCCTGACGTGAGCATCGGAGTCGGCCTCGGCGCCCTTTCGGCATGCGTCTCGAAGCCTGTCGTCGTGCTTCTCGATTATGCATCGCGGCCAGCCGACCACGACCAACTCGAGCAGATCGCTCGCTTGCCTATGCAAAGAAGGAGCATTGGAGACTGACAGCGCCAAAAAAGAAAGGCCTGCAGGAGCTTAATCAGGAGGATCGGCGCTTGAAAGGTACCAACCGACGAGGCACACTAGCAGATCGCACACAAAGGATGGCCAAAGTGGCGGGAGCAAGCTGAATCCGGTACAGCCTATGTAAAGTGCCTAGAAAGAAATCTCTTCAGGCGCTAGACACACACACACACACACACACACACACACACACACGGCTCATTATTATAATCAGCATTATTGTGGAAGAGATGGCACTCATGACCTGGCGCCGCAAGCTATAGAAACCGTCGCGGCATGCAGGAGCCGATCGGTCGAGTCACACCTACCTCCGAATTTGGCTTGCCTTAGATGAAGTTTGCTGGATTAGAAGCACTAGCATTCGATTCGAGTGGACGTGCTGCAGCGAGTGGCAACGAAACGCAAAGCATGACACACCGACAACGCCTGCTCTGTCTGCTCCAACACGAGAGCAAAAGCTCGCGGGCAGCTCGAAACAATTCATCGGCGCAGCGGCAGCACGACTTGGAGGGAAAGCGCACCCTCGCCACACGGCGGCATTGAATTGCCCGGCAGCTCAGCTGCACCCGACACCCGTGGCACGGCACGTTCGAAATGCCTTCCTTCTCTCCCTGCCCGCTCTCCACCCAACGGCACAGCTCCGACCGGCAAGCCCAGGAAGCACTGCAACTCGGCATCTGCAGAGGCACACTGCTGCTGCTGCATTCTCTGCAGCCAAGGGCGGCTTGCTTACCCGGTAGACGAAGCGCAGCGCAATGCAGCCGGCCGTGGCAACGACGGTGGTGCTGCTCAAGACGAGGCTGATCAGTGGTTGGAAGACGATCTCTGCCAGCGGCTCGAGCCCAATCTCCAGCAGCTTTGCGAGAAACCTGCGATGTCCCGAGCGGAGAGCAATGAATGCTGGTGGAGCTGCACAGAGGCCGGCAGTCAGCAGCCAAAGGCTTTGCCCTGCCGGGGGCTGCGCAGGACAAACCTACCCGACGGTGAGACACGCCTCGCGAGTGACCTGCGATCGAGACTCTGCCAGACTCAGCTGAAGCCCGACGGCTAGGCCGCGAAGATGCGCGGCCACCTCGGCGCTGTCCGACCCTGCGGCCAGGGTCAGCTGGCGGAGGCCTTTCAGCTACAAAAGACGATCAGAGAGGCTGAGCGCCACCTGCAGCTCGAAGGACCCGAGCTCAAAAGACGCACGCCCGATCGGCCTGAGCGGAGCAATCGGCCTGAGCGGAGCAATCGGCCTGAGCGGAGCAATCGGTCTGAGCGGAGCAATCGGTCTGAGCGGAGCAATCGGTCTGAGCGGACCGGCTGCGGCATAATACTCACGGCATCGATGCGCCGCTCCCACGTTTCCGACGAGTCGGACAGCACGCCCTCGATGGTCTGCAGTCGAGTCTCCAGATCAGCCGAGGAAAGGATCTGAAAGAGGAACAGAGGCCTGCCAGGATCATCGCGGGGCTGCCAGAGAGGCGGAGCAGAGAGAAGCCTCACTTGAGAAGACTGACGAGGCATGACTACCGAGCAAGCTGAGTGCCCACACCTTCTTTAAGAACTTGTAAGTATGAAAGAAATTCTGGCTCCGTTTTCTGTTTCACTACCACCACACCCCTTCAGTGTTATTCAGTACAAAAAAATGCTGCTGAACCGGCAGCCATGGTTACAAAAAGCTGAACACCACAAAGGGATGCCACAGCTCTAGAGAGAAAGCCGAGAGTCTTGTAACCGTCATCGGGAGTGGAACCGGCCACATCCCGAGCCCAGAGGGGAGGGCCATCACACCAACTCATTCAATGCACGCAAGGAAAAGCTTACTCGTACGAAATTTGCTCCTAACGAGGGAGAACTCTCAATCTCGAGTCTCTCGTCGCGACGACTCCAGGCGCAGCAGCGACACTTGTGCACTGCCGACTCAGCTGCTGCAAGGCACTGCAACCGTGCACTCCCGATGGTGGAGGCTGGCCGACAAAACTAACGTTGCACTGCTACAGACATCCGAATCACGACAGCGGTCTAGCTTTGGGCCAGATCGAGTCCCGAAAGAAGCCATCACGAGGTGCAGCAGGTAGCAGCAATGGCAGCAAGGATGACTCACCTCTGCCTTTTGGGTGCTTCGAAAAACTCGCTCAAAGTCCTCTTCGCTCACCGCGCTTACGGCTGCAAGCAGATGCAACCGGATGCAAGCGATTGCTGCACTCTTTCCGCTTGCAGCCGCACCAGTGCCTTCCCAGGCATGAGCAGCAGCCATCGTCGCTGCCACCCTCAACCAACCAACCCCACCCCAGAGGTTTCACGTGACTGCAACTTGGCTTGGAAGAGTGTCTGCCCCCCCCCCCCCCCCCGCAGGCTGGCCGCAGCCGCTGCCGCCATACTTGCTGCGCGAGGGATCAGAGAGGGTCGGGCTGAAGTGGTCTTCTCTCCGTGGTGAGCACTCGATTTGCCACGAGATGGTGGCGGTCCGGCAAGACCTGCCGAACCGACGAGTGTGCCGCTCTCACTGCTGCCACCGCCAGCCGGCGACGAGTTCGTCGAACCTACATAGACACGAAAAGGCTTGCTAAGCATGTGGGAGAAAAGGCTGGCGGGCGGGCAGGCGTCGACTGCGCCCAAGGGATGTAGCGTGCAAAAGATTGCAATGCACAGCGCACGGCGCACAACGATAACCTACTGCCGAGCATGTGCCAGCCGGTGACAGAAATCAATAGCCGACAACAGAACCGTTGGCACCACTGCGGAAGACCGGTAAAAAGACACACTAAGCGAGCCGTCATTACACTTTCTGGGGTGCAATCAAAGAACAAGTGGTCATGCCTCGATCTCACTCATGCTTCCGAAGATGCACGTGCATGCTTGCTATCCAGCTAGCAGATTAGCATGCCCTTGTCGGAGCAGTATTCTTGTGCAGGCAATCAGGATCACTTGTCTTGAGAGGGCAAGCAATGCCTTACTTCCTATGTCAGGCTAGATGGCCATTAGACTAACGTTGACGACGGGACAACGAACGGTTCCGTGTGCTTAGAAACTGAAAGTCCACGTGTTTCTCACTGCATTTCCTGTGTCCGCATGAATTGTCCGTCGTGCATGCTGCATGTCTGCATATATGTATGCATGTCCTCACTAAAAAATTTGACATGCTGTCTTTCCAGGACATGTTAAGTACCTGGAAAGAAACCGACTTCTCTTATGGCACTATACACATTTCTTATTATTATTACTATTATTATTATTTTGAACCTCAATTATCCAGTGCAGGCTCTGGTGACTGCAGGCTGCTCTTCAGCAGCCCTCCCCAAAGCATTGGGACGTGACAGACGCTAATCGATCAGCTCCGGCAGAGCAGATCCGTCTGTGCCACTTACAACTGGTGAGACCTACACATGCGCTAGGCTGACACTCACAGAACAGAGGTAGCCAGGCAGGAAGACGGGAGAAATACCGAGATGGAGAGACAGAGAGAAAAGACAGATACAGAGACAGACGGAGAAAAAGATATACATAGAGAGAGACAGACAGACACACAGACAGACAGAGACAGACACAGAGAGAGACAGCGACAGAAACAGAGGTACCGAGAGACAGAAGGACAGATAGAGTGAAAGAGAAACAGAGACAAAGGTGGACACACACAGAGAGAGAGAGAGAGAGAGAGAGAGAGAGAGAGAGAGAGAGAGAGAGAGAGAGAGAGAGAGAGAGAGAGAGAGAGAGCAGCCACACACTGGTGTCAGCATCCCATCCGAGTATCCTTGTCTGCCTGTGACTGTCATGGCAATGGAATACGAGTAGCCTAGATGCACATGATCTTGTTTTGAGACAAGCCCTGGCAGACACAACGATTGTCAACACAGGGTTAAGTTTTGTTTGGAAGAGCTATAAAAGTGCTCTGTGCAGCTTAGCTTGCTGCAAGGCATGGGTTGATGCAGGCAAGGCATGGAGCGAACAGCGGTGCTGCTTCTGCCCACAATCAAGCTAGAGCTTGATTGCGATGCTGCATGGTCGCGACAGACAGAGAATCTCCCCTTCCCCATTCGCTAGTGCCTCATAGGCAGACAACGGCCGATATACCACACAGCATGACAGACATACCGGGTCGTTCTGCTAAGCGATCAAAATCGACCAAGCTGCATTACACAGCAGGCAAACACAGACACTCACTCGTACGATGAGCAATAGCTATAGGACAGGGTTTTCGAGCCGACTGGCTGCTAGTTCCCAGGAACTCCAGCAAGCCACACTGCCTAGCCAGGCATTGATTGAGCGTTTGACTCAATAAACAAGCTCAAGCAAACAATGTTGTTGCCTCGTGCAGTGCTAGACAATGGATCGTGACATTTAAATCCCTATGGGTAAGCATTGAGACAAATACAATTACAGGCTATTAGCTGCCATCAAAATGGCTAATGAATCCGTGGACCAAATTAGGCTGCAACCGAATTATCAGGGAACCTGAATAGGCAGGAGACCGGCTCTGAATTATTGAAGAGATCGCAGCTCCTGTGCCAAGAAGCACGCAAGCAGCAAAAGAAGAGAAGCCCACGACCGGAGCCCTCATCTAATCGGTGAGTGGTACCCACGAGCAGCACGTCAGGTAGGCCAACGAAGCAACTTCAACCACCTCCCACATCCCCACCTGCCACCGCCCGAATGTTCGCAATAGAAGTCAAGAGCTAAGCTCTCAGCATATAGACAAAAAAAGGAGACCACGTGCAACCAGAACCGCCAGCCGTGACTGATGCAGAACGAGCACCTGTTGTGGTGGCAATGAGAAACTCGGCATAGGAGGGGGGGGCGACACGAGGAGAGCAATAGTTCCGAAGGCATGAACCATCTGGGCATCTTTCGAAGCACACGATGTCAGAGGCTGGTGAGGCTTGGCAGTCGCCCGTCGGCGCCTTTGAAGCTCGACACGAGAATTCGAAAGCACAAAGCTAAAGCTAAATGGCTGCCGGCAGACTAAATGGCTGCCGGCGCTCACCTGCTGAGCGAAGCTTGGGGGCGACGCCAGCTATTTCGTGCCGGCTAGAACCGGATGAAAAGAAGCAGATGGCAGCTTCGTCCGAGGAGCCGGGCGATCGGGCCGAGGGGGGCAGAGGCGGGCATCCGGAGACGCTGCCGTCGGCGCTATCGTGTCGGCTACTCCCGCTGCACCACGGCAGCGCGTCGTCGGAGGCATTGCTGGCCGAACGATAGCCACTGGACTGGGACGAGAAGGACAGGTGTAGCGAGTCCTCGCAGGTTCCGTCATCGCAGCAGCTGCTGCTGCCACTGCTGCCAGCGCCACAGGCGAGCGCTGCACGGCGGCAGCTCTCGTCCGCTCCGGCGGCTCTTGCTCCCGGATACTCTTGTCGGTGGACGAGGTCGCTGTTGCCTTCGCTTGGATCGTCATAGCCGACGTCGTCCGAAGCGCTTCGCAAACTTCCTTGCTCAGCTGGGGCCAGCCTCGTCATTATGGCATCGAAGCTCAGCAGGGCGGCGTCCAGCGTCTTCCAAACGTCAGCCGAATTGGTAAGTGCCCCTGGGTGCGACATTATCGCTCTGGCGCACGGTGTCCAAGCGGATAGCCGGCGTCCTGCACCGGTAAAGCAGCGACGCTTCTGGTAGATGGAGCCCCTGCCCGCAGAGAAGCACGTCCTGCCACTGCTGCTGCAGCGGTGCCAGCCGCCAGCTCTGTGTCAGTCGAGTGCGAGCTGTCTGATCTCAAGGCGCTGGCTCCGAGCTGCAGCCATGCGGGCAAATGGGGCACAATAGGACGAGCTAATGCATTCTCGCGTATTGATTTAGAAACGTCAGAAATCACCTATCGGCCTCGCTAGCCGTCTCGTCGGAATATTCTTGTAGTAGACGCTTCAGAGGCCTGCGATGCCTGCGATGCTAGGGTGGAGCCATTCGGCCATCGCCTGGCCGAACTGCACAAGACCTAACCGTGGGCTCTGGTGGGTACTGGGTGGGGCCGGCAAATTGAGGTAAAAAGCACCCTGTGAGCCCACAACACCACAAGGGGTGGCCACACATGGCCAGGCAGGCATGGCATCGTTGGGCCAGCGACAGCCGAGGCTAGCCGGCTGCAGCTGACCGAGGGGTGGGATTTGCATGCCCGAGCCCCCCCCCCCTTCTAGCTGATTCATCGACTGATTCCACACACGTGGCGGCCAGGCCGGATCGCCACGTGTGTGGCATCAGTCGATGGAAAGGTAAGTCTGTGTGACAGCCGGCTGTCTACTGCAAACACCTGTGTGTGCAAGGCGTTCGGCACTGCTGCTCATACCCAACTCCAGCGCTCGATATTATGGAACCACTCGTTCTGCTGCACTTCCTTCCTATTCAGGATGAGCACGTAACTGTGAAATAAAGTCTCTCATAAAGGCGGCCGTCTTGACTGGAGGATGCCGGTGGGACTCGTTTGCAGCCCATCCACGGCCGTGGGCAGCTTCTGCTCAGCCAATGGCTGCTGCTGCAAGGTGCCAGAGCAGGCAGGCAGCTAGGAACAAGCTTCTAATCTCCTTCGACAGGCCAGAGGCAATGCGAAGGGAAGGGACACGAAGCACGACCCTCTTCGATCGACGATTCCCCTCCTTCCGATGTGGTCCTCTTTCATCTTCAACACTAGCCCTTTGGTCGGTACAGAAAGTCGTCGGGAAATGCTCGGCACAACACCCCACCGACTGTAGACTAACAATCCAGGCACATGCAAAACGGCCCCGAAAGTGCAGGTGAGCCTGGACGCCTCAGAGCCTGAGCCAGCGGCTCTCAACCTGTGGGTCGCGAACTCTTTGGGGGTCGAACGACCCTTTCACGGGGGTCACCTAAGACCGTCGGAAAACTGCATTTCCACATTTCGCAAAGCCTAATTTTATGGTTGGGGGTCGCAACAACATGAGGAACTGCATTGAAGGGTCGCGGCATAAGGAATGTTGAGAACCACTGGCCTAAGCTCTTGTCGCGTAGGGTAGCCGGACGTTGCAGTGTGACTCCATCCATTTACAGCCATGTAAAATCCCATGCTTGGCAGTCACCGTGACCTGGGCCTTGTGCCACTCAAATCCAAAGTTAGAACTTGCTTCTTCAAGCCCTCCGTGGAAAAATCCATTAGCAGCCGGTCTCTTCAGTAGCCGAGTCAGTCAAGGTCAATGACTAGGCTGAACAGTTAAAATGCCTATTCCTGAGTGACAGAGATTATGAACGCTTTGATTCATCAGAGGTGTATTGCTTCACTGATCGGATGGCAAAGCAAGAACAAGTCAGCAAAACGTTTCTGGAATAAAGATTATAATAGCTGTGATAAAGTACTAAGGTAAAACGACCTGGAACGACTCTGTTATGAGTCAAACAAGACAATAGTATAATGAGAGCCCTGCTTGCTGGGGAATTGAGATTCATCAGCATCTGTAAAGTGCCTAGAAAGAGACTCAGTTTTGTGAGGGCACTATACAAATCTATTTTTATTATTATTATCGAATCACTTTTCACAAAGCAGCAAAAATACCAACAGATCTCGAGCGGGCTTAATGCTACTGGCATGCGCATGCACATATATGGCTACTGATGGTGCCAAATCTGCAGAAAAAGTCCAAACTTGCACGGATCTGCCTAATTACCTTTAAAATATGTGCAAAGGTCCAAGTCTATGCGAGAAGGCTAGAAATCACAGAGTCGTCGAAAGGTTGTAAGATATGCTTATGCATGATGCTTTTGAAATAAGACACAAGTAAAAGCTGCCATCTATAAGGTAATTCACCACAGTGAACTGTCAGCTAAGAAAAAATTAGTAATTTACAGTAGCCTAAGAAAAACTGATAGTCATAAAACTAAGAAAAACGCTCAAATGTCTAGTATAAATGGGAGCTAACAATTGAGCCTAAAATGCACCAAAAAGATCATTTTTAAGAAGCTAAGAGAATTGTTATCAGCCAAGAGGTGGTGCTACATAGAAAACAGTGTCTCCGAGTCAAAAATTGCCACGAGGCATAAACAACAAGGGTAGCCGTGAGCTATGCACTCTCCGCCAAGCAAAATCCACTAACTACGCTGGCATGCTGACCCTGTGCATGTCACCCCCTAACCATGTTATTCATGTTGTTTATCAAGCATGATATTACTCACCGTCCAATCGCATTTCCCTTTGCAGCAAATGTAAAGCGCCTAGAAAGAGATTTAGTTCTCTGAGGGCGCTTTAGTAAGTGCATTATTATTATTATTATTAAAAAAATCTCGTGGCCGACTAGATGATGCATGCTTTAGCCATTCGGCCCTTTGTATTTGCCTAAACTCCGGAATTAAATTTCGTGTTCTTTTTCACGGTGCATCATATAGACAACGACCACGTCAAACTCGTAAACTCAAACATCATATAGACAACGACCACGTCGACGACCAAACTGGATTTCGTGTTCTTTTTCACGGTGCATCACATAGACAACGACCACATCAAACTCGTAAACTCAAACATCATATAGACAACGACCACGTCGACGACCAAACTGGTCGAAACTGTGCATAGCCCACTGTATGCAGCATGGCAGCTCACTGGGCTTTAAGTAGCAACTTTCCAAGTTTTTGTTTTGACTTGCAACAGACACCACAAAAAAGACGGATGCAGGTACTTCAATCAAGATCTGAAAACTCTGCAACTAATTCGTACTTTTTTATCTTGCCTTTCTAAACCAGTACCTATAACCGCATCTAAATTAAACTGCAAGCCGTGCAGTAGGTAAAAATAACTTGACTTCTGTAACTCACTGCTTGCAAGTCTACCGGCCTGTGCACTCAGGCGCTTACAACAGGTGCAAAACTCTGCAGCTAGGCTTGTCTGCCATGAGTGGCACAGCCGCCACATCAACCACTGCTCACCGACCTGCACTGGCTCCCAGTCAAGCAACTTCAAGGTTGTGTCACTCAGTTTAGGTTCCTTCATTCTTTGTATCTTTGGATCCAGCCAATCTATCACATCTATTCCTTCACCAGCCTACGCATCGTACCATCTGCTTTTCGGAATCAAACTGCTTACCCATAACTCGTACAAATCTCAAATCCTTTGGAGACTGCGCCTTTAGTTTGTATGCTCCCAAAGCCTGAAACCCACTACCGACTTTCGTCACGACATACCCTGACTTGTGCACATAAAAAAATTAAAATCGCATTTATTTATCACAGCATTTGGCGGGTCCCTGTGATTCGTCCTTCATGTGATTATGCATGCTGATAATGTGCATGCTGCCACTAACCAAACTTACATGCTGACCCTGTGCATGTCACCCTTAACCAGGTTATTTCTGTTGTTTTTTGAGCATGCTTCAACTAACCCTTCTATCGTGCTTCCTTTGCAGCCAATGTAAAGTGCCTATAAAGATTGAGTTCTTTGAGGGCACTATATCCAACACATTGTTATTATTATTATTATTATGTGAGGTGCCAGGGGAGTTGCCAACGTCATCTTCAGCAATGCATGCATAACTGTCAAAATAGAATGAGCTTAGTATGACATCGAAGCTGTCTTTTCAGCATTAGTTTCAATGTTTTAATGACTCAGACTCACTGACACATTTAAACAGGAAATAAATCTTGAAGTACTTCGAAGTAGTCATCTGTTGGCCAAATACTCCATCCCACTGATCCACGATGTCAACCGATTTGGATCGGGACGGCGGTTAATCTTAAGTTATGCCATTGCCTTTCATGAAGCCCAAAACTCGCCATCAGTACTTTCAAGGGTAGTTAAAAACGCTCTTTCATCAGAAGGACGAAATTGTTCAACTTCGGTATTGAAGAAGAGAAGATCTCCAATAGAATGCTCCACGTGTGTGCCAAGCAGCTCATGCGAATTGAGCATGACATTACGCACTTTGAAACAGCACCGAAGGCTTCTTCGCAAAGCTTGCTACGCCTGTCACAAGCGCTAACAACTCGTTAAATTCGATGCCAACATATATATTATCAAGGCCAAGAGTCGTACCACCACCCTCATCGAGAAACTGCAAGTAAATATGGCTTTGCTGGAGTCCCATCAAGAACGACAGAGAAAACTTGTCATCCCAAAACTGTCAGTAGTTTTGCCCCTGCCAACGTAAATCTGCTGTCGGTTGGTGGACTGTCTGCTTCAACTGTTGATATAACGGGTCATTAACAAAAATACAGAGCCGGTCCTTTAATGCCAAGGCAGGGGGACAGCTCTACCCTGGTCAGCCGTAATGGCACATTTGGTAAGGTGATTGCTCTTCGTGTCCTCTGTCCCGAGGTCGCGGGTTCAAATCCAGCGGTGAGCAATCCTTTCTTGTGGCTGTAAGCGGTGGTGATAGCCATCAAGGCTCTTTTGAGGCTATACAAAAACAGGCTGTTAATCAGCTGTATTTTTCCCCTGGCTTGTAGTCTCTTGAAGTAGGCTGTCCAATTTTTAGAGTGCTCTTGAGTCGCTTACAGAAGCCTGTGCCAGACATATGCGTGCTTGCATAGAAAACGTGGCCAAGCCTGCTTATGATTGATAAGCCGTTAGACGAAGCACTGCCTAAATTCGTAAGGAAAATTTGCATGCCCGGTGAGCCTATGGCAAACACAGTGCAGTTCGGGTTCATGAGCAGCCTCTCTAGCCTAGTGGTATGTATCATCTTTAAATCCAAGGACTGCAGTTACCAGTCCCCTTTGCTAAAGAAACTGCTACAACTTACGGTTGATCAGCAGCTACATAAAAAGTTCTTATTTTGTCCGATCCCTACCACCACCACACCGGCAGTCTAAGTCCCCCCTTGGCAGCATTTGCCTCGAGGTAGCTTAGAACTAGCGTACTCCTAGTTGAGCTGCTGTAGATCAGCTTCTACCTCCTCAGCAGTGCCTAAGCAGGGACAATAAAATATAAATCCCTTTCTTGTCCCTTTCGGACTGTTGGCCACACGAAGCTGCTGCTTTGCAGACCCTAGCCTTCGGAACTGACATTAAGAATTCTTACTTAACAAAGATATATTTCTGCCGACTCGGGTACTTCCTTTCCGGTCGTCCTCGGCTTCCACTTCCACGCCACTCCTTTTCTCGACTGTCGTCCTGACTCTACTCCGCATCTAAGCTTGTATTGCTGGATAGGAATACTCTTGCTGGCTATCAAATGCACACACACAGATGGGCAGTGTGTACTGTAGGGTAGGCTCTGGATGATACTGCAACGGCCTGGATCCTGGAAGAAAGGTTTTCTCGTAGCAGCTACCTCAGCTAGGACTCCAACTGGAAGTGCCCATGGGGAGAGCCCTGACAGCTCCATTACACACACGAAAGCAGGTCAGCGATGCCGATGTCACCCAGTGTCCCATCGACCAACCTGATTGTATTACCGTAGCCGTAAGCAGGAAAGTGGGCACTAATTAACAGCCTCCTTGTGATCCCAAACCCCAGGGATGAATATATTCAGGTCATACCACTTCGTACCGAGTGAACCTGAGCAGTGGGTTCACCTGAACTTATATGGGGGCTTCAGGTTGCATCTCTTCAATGCAGCTTTCGGGTGGTGCTATAATTTATGCTAACTCGAGTCGCATTATGCATTCGTGAGCATTTTGACACATAGCATTTCTATTAACAGTTTCGGCAGCTCCCATTGACTGCTTTAGTTTCAAATGTTTTTGCTTTAGTTTCAAATGTTGCTGGAAGCTTGCCTCTATCATCGTGAGACAACTGAAGTCAAAGGGCTGACGGCGTTTGAATGTTGTGAAGTGCAGGGCGGCACATGAATAAATAAATAAATCTTAGCTGATTAAACAGCCTCTTTTTGTATAGCGACAGAAGAGCCTTTAAGGCTATCACCACCGCTTGCAGTAGCGATAAAGGATCACCCACCACAGGAATCGAACCCACGACCTCGGGACCGAGGTTGTGAAAGCAACCGCCTTACCTGGTGCGCCATCACGGGGGTCTTGTAGCACTATACAAGTAATCGTTCATACATGTACTCAAATCGAACCTATCCAGACTACCTGGAAAAAGACGGTTAGCCTTAAAAACTGATCTAGTGATCTCTTCCATCTTCTCAGCACACTTACCATGTACCCTAGTGTCGGTGAGCCACTGACATTTGATATGTCGAGCTGGGCGTCACCTTGCTGCGGAAGGGCAAAGCCTGTGGTCAGCTCCCAGAGGCACGATGACCGGAACTTAGGACCACCTGCTCTCTCTATCTCTCTTTTGGCAGAAGCTCTCGTCTGGGGTAGACGTCGACTCTGTCTATCCAAGCAGTTACTCGGCTGGCCGATCTTTGATGGCATGCACTTGTACTCTTGGGACTGAGCCGGTGCAACGGCGAGACTCCTCAGGCCGACTAGCAACTGACACGTTTGTATGTTTGTGTGTTATCCCGCGCCCCTGTAGTTTACTTTGTGTAGGATCCACCCAGTAGACTTGTCTAATCCCCCTTTGTATAGCGAATGAATGTGTATTATATATAAGGTGTTGCGTACCCAGTCGATCACTCTTGAACTACTGTTGCCGGAGGCCCCACGTAACGATCAAGAACGATCAAAAACGGGCCTTGATAGTAGGGGGCTGTAGCAGGAATAAGCTAGCACCCGAGGAACTTGGCTACAATCAAATGACTTCTTGTTTCCCTAGTCATAAGATTCGGGGATGCTTTATGAAACAAAATACCTACAGGAAGTGTAAATATGCTTTAGTGTACCGGCAGGAGCAGCTATTGCATCTCCACCGACATACATCTGCTGCAGCTGCCAGCCAGGTGGGATTACAAAGCTGACGCCCTGACACTCATACATGGGAGCTCATGAGGGAAGAAAGCGTGACAGCATGAAAGGACAGCATTCAGATGGGTACATTCAAGTTCTCAAACACCCATAGAAACACAAACACACCACATGTGCATGTGCTCAATACCCGGCAAAGCCAGTAGCAAGAGATTAACCAAGATCTAGCAAGGTCAACTCCAGAGCAGCCACGTGCATGCACATTGCCATCGTCAGACAGATCTCGGGCCCTCGTACGGGGCAAGCAGAATCACTGGCGCTGACCAATCCACTCGAGGTGGAGTTCGAGCTTTCAAGTCGGCTTAATGACGACTCTGCACTGACACTGAGGCTGCTGAAGCAGCACAGCGTCTAGAGCTCGTCCTCGAATGAACACGATGGCAGACAAGACAAGTGCAATTCTAAGCAGCCCGGCTGGGGTGCATTTACGTCTGCATAGCTGAGTCCGGGAAGTTGTTCACTCGAGCGAACGCTGAGAGCCCTAATGGACCGGTGAGATCAGACGATGACGGTCACAGCAGAGCAGTACTGACTGCGCAGAGCTAGCGCTCATCCAATGCCTGTGGAAAGACTGTCTCGGGCAAGCGCAGTGGCGGTCACACCGATCAAATTGGCTGGCTACAGCCTCTCGTGCACGAGCCAGAAGCACGAGGCTCTACTGACATGGGCCTGTCAGGCCTGCCCGGTAACGTGTCGGCGCAGCATCGCGCTTGCCAACTGGCCAGTCTAGGCGCAGCACCGAGCCGGCTAGGCATTACCGGCGTTGGGGACTTGCAGGCTTGCCACGATGTGCAAGCATACGAAGCATCAAGCGCAATGGCAGCGCCAGCAAATGCCAGCCGGAAGTGCACTCACCGTCTGCCACTGAGGCAGCAGCTGTGGCAGGGTTGAACCGCCCGACATCACCAGCTGGGGCCCGGCTTTCGACCGAAGTAGGCTGGGAACCGGCAGCCGGATTTCGCAAGCTAGTGCAAGCTACAATGGCACGAACAAACTATCAAGCAAAGTGAGGCAAAGTAAAGTATAGCTGATTCAACAGCCTCATTTACATAGCAGCAGAAGAGCATCAGCCAGGCTATCACTCACTTGCCGAGGGTAATGCAAATCCTCCTAACAGAACCCAAAAACTCATTGGCTCAACGGTTGAATAGTGAGATGCAATTTTGCAATACCACAGAGCATACGACTTTGATGCAGACAAAAAAGACCAGCTAGCAGCTCGGAGCAGCCCTGCCCGATGGGTGCCGAGCGACTGGCAGGGTTTAAGGAGGGAACAGCTAGGCTCAACCTAGACAGGAGCAGTTGCAGTGCCGGATGTAAATCGCAATGCTCGAAACTACATTGAGCTAACGATCAGCCAGCTGCCAAATTAATATCTACGTATACACTAGTGCCTTTCTTTGTCAGGCAAGGATCAGTACCACCTGGATAAAGATTGAGTTCTGTTAGGGTGCACTAAAAGTGAGTTATATTTTCTAAAAAAAAATTTATTCGGAGACAATCCCCAAGCCAGATGTGGCAGATCAAATGTGTGCTGTTCTTTGTCACTTTTCACTTTAAGCATTGTTTTAGCAGCTTCCAAACAGTTGCAGATTAGCCTGCCTGTCCATAAGGCCACATAAGGAAAGGCACACAAAATTTGTCACTGCCGGATCTTTGTGAAGCCATTCTTCTTTCACGGCCTGGAGATCAGTTGCAGAGACCCTGTATCAGCAGAGGTTGTCCAACTTCGGCATAAAGACATTTTTTATTAACTTTCCCTAGTAGCATTGCTGGTACTACGACAACCACGTCCAAGGGTCATGGAGGTCGGTTGCTGGCTTATCCAAAGCCATACCGAGCCTGAAACCTATTGGTTTGCACATAGCACGACAGCGAGAACAGTGTTGATGCACTGCATGGGCCAGTTAAAGTCCACTAAAATGAAGACATCTGAGGCATCAGCAGTCAGGCTGAAGAGCTAGGACACTGCAGCTGATGCCTGAAGCTGGTACTTGTCAGCCATTTCGCAGGGCTTCTGTCTCTCTCCTTTCACAGCTCCATGCATATGCTCACCATCCCGTCTGTTCAGCCCAATCTGTCATATCAGCCCATTCCAATTCTACCTCCTGTCTTTCCTTGGCCATTTCCGGCTGCCCATCCTTGCACCAACCATCAATCAGTCCATCCCGGCTGCCTGTCCTCGACCATTCTTGATCTTCTCACCCCGGCTGTCTACTCCCACTGCTCAATTCCACTCACTTTACAAAATAGTTACTACTAAAGAGGAACATGGACAGGCCGAGCCAGCTTATTTTACCCGTTCGTGAGAATCCCTACAACCCTGCATGTACGCAACAAGCATTTACCCCAGCAGCAGAGAACATGCACTACTAGATAGAACTTTTGATTGGGTAAACTACTTGTGCGCAAAGCAAACAGATAAGCCCTCGTCATCCTGTGTTACGTTATCGTTAATGAGGGGACCAGCACAAGAGAAAGACTCAAGATGAATGGAGTCATAACTCTTGAAATAATTTAAAACTAACACTCATCGATCTCCTAACCACTTAGCTAGGTCATTATATCAAGTCCACACTGGCCGAAACACAACACTCCAACGACTCCCAGCAAAGGTGTTTAGCATGTTGACTATTACTAGTGCCCAAATATGAGAGGCGAAATGAATAGAAAAGTTCTATGTTACCCAACACCGATGGTAACTACAACCGTTGTCACAATATCATAATGCCCGATACTGTATCGCAGTTCTTTTTCAGCTGTTGTTAAGATGAGCTGTGGATGTTCTGAAGTTACACCGACAGGGGTGTGTCCAGCCGAGCAGGCCAGGGATAGGGCCATGACTTGATCTTGCCAGAGACAGCCAATTTACACGAAGCTGACAAGCTGCCGGACAACCCATTTGGATTATAATAATAATAACAACAAGAATAATACACTTGATAAAGCACCCTCAGAGAGCTCAATCTCTTTCTAGGGGCTTTAAATTTGCTGCAAAAGAAACACGATCGAATGGTGAGTGGTATCATGCTTGATAAACACTATGAATAACATGGTTAAGGGTGACATGCACAGGGTCGGCATGCAAGTGTGGTTAGTGGAAGCATGCAACAGTGTCAGCATGCATAAGCACATAAAGGACGCCAAAGAATGAAGGGACCTAAAAGTGAGAGACAAAACCTTGAAGTCGATCCGTTGCCTGACTGGTAACCAGTGCAGGTCGGCGAGAAGTGGTGTGATGTGACAACTGCGACACTCACGACAGACAAGCCTAGCTGCAGAGTTTTGCACCTGCTGTGAGCGCCTGATTGCACAAGCCGGTAGGCCAGCAAGCAATGAGTTACAGAACTCAAGACAGGATGTCACAAATGCATGGACCAACTTAGATATGGTATCCTTTTCTAAACAAGCCCAAATTTTAGCAATATTATGTAGCTGAAAGTAGGCAGACTTGATTGTGGAGCTGATGCGGTAGTCTAACGAAATTTCACTTTAGAATATGACACCTAGATTTCGTGCAGATTCAACAGGAAATATGCTGGAATAGCTGATTTTGAGTGTTTGCCCTTCCCATTTCTGAATCACACTTGGTTTGCCCATAACTAGTAAGTTAGTTTTAATCATCATTCAATTTAAGAAAATTTGCTCCAATCCAGGTGAGAATGTCATCAATACATGCAGCAAGGGAGCTAAGAGAATTTGACATGCTCGAGGGCTGGGAGAGACCAAAGCAAAGGTGCAACTGAGTGTCATCCACATAGAAGTGAAAGCCTAGATTGCTTGGCAATCACATCGGCAAGAGGGAGAGTATAAACCGCGAAAAAACCGGACCAAACATGGAGCCTTCAGGTACCCCATATTACAGAGGTACCTCGGATGATCTTTGTCCATTCACATCAATACTCTGGAGACTCCCACTGAGATAGGACCTGAACCATTGCAGAGCAGAGCCAGTGATGCCCAGGCGAGATGAGAGGCGCTCAAGAAGGACTTGCTGGTCGATAGTATCAAAAGCTGCCGAAAGATCGAGCAAAACAAGCAGAGATACTCTATCCATGTCTGCATTCCTAAGTAGGTCGCTGTACACCCGAAGCAACGCTGACTATGTGGAGTGGTTAGCTCTAAAGCCAGACTGGAACTTACTAGCAAGGTTAGAAGTTTCAATATACGAGTCGATCAATTGATGGATATGGACATCGATCAATATGGATCGATCGATCGAACGGGGTCAGGGAATTCTGACCCCCTTCCCTGCACAGCTCGGACAAGTGTGGTACATGGAAACTATACAGCATTCTTTAGCCTCAGCAGTCCATGCTGCAACATTCACCGAAAATCTATACAAACAAGAAAAACACTCCTGATTTGGGAGCACAGAAATGCCTGGCTCTCTACATTTTGATGGTGATCGCAAAAACATCCAAAAGAATGAGTCGGCTCCCGTCCCCCAGCTGCAACTATTCACACAGCATACTTGCACACTCACGAGTAGCCGACTAGCACGACTCGTGGTCGCAAGCAAGGCAGTAGCTCTGCAACTGTGCGCTAACGGTAGAAAAGCAGCACACGAACTCATCCTTGTGATAACCGCAAGAGAAAGCAAAACAGGTGAGGGGCATGGTGGCCAGCACAAGAGGCTCACTGGGACCTCTCTGATGGATAGGCACACAAACTACTCAGCACCTTAAGCTTAAGACTCGTCAGTGAAGGTCACGCATTCACTTCACCAGCATTTCCATGTGTAAAAAGAGATCGAAACATCATGGCGCACAGAAACTTTCATTTTCCATGCTTGCTGTTAAGAATAATAAACTATATTCAGAAGACCACATTCAGGGCCATCTCTTTAAAAAAAATTAGGCACTACTTACAGTAGAGGCCATTCAACAGTCTCGTAAGTTCTTTTTCTCTGAATGGGCACAGCAGCCGAACAAAGTTATTAAACCTCTTCGGTTAGAACTGAATATAGCAGCTATGTCGGTCTTAAAATCCAAGAAATTATGTCACGAATCTGTGGATCACATACATGTGGATCACATCATGAAGCCGTGGGTATCCCTTCTCCCCAGCTGATCACGGGGGGGTACGAAATAAAATTCTTACTTTTTAAAACATAAGGCCGATCAGGGCTAAAATGCTTCATATCTCACCAAATTGCTGCAATTAATTCCTCGTGCTTTATCTCAGGACAATGAATTACCTGTTCCTTTTCTTTCATTACAGACTGTCAGCGATAGAATCTTTTGCTTTGGGACTCACAGGCCCCCCCCCGTGTTTCCTTCCACAGTTGTTGTGCAACGATGACATCTTCTTTCCTATTGCCAACTCTGGCATGTCAAATCCAGCAGTCATCCACTATTATTTCCATGCTACTTACTCACTTCGCTTACGGCCCTCTTGGCTGTGCATCAGCTTTCTCATTGTTTTGATAGATGACATCTGTCGGCTATCGCATGCACACCGAAAGTTGCTTAAGCTTTCAGAGCTATAGATCTATAGATAAAATCTTCAGCATAATACCGACTCAAGTCTTTGTGGCTTCATCAAATTACGCACGCACACACATTGCAAAATGCACCTGCCAGGGAGAAATTAAGCAACAAATGCTTTGCAAATCCGGCAAGGAAAGTAGAAAGCTATCAGACCACGTGGTACCATATGACAAATGCCATAAGACTGTCTGGATATGGTGCTTTAATCTTTGGCATCATGTCAACATCAGGGAGTAAACATTGAAAACCTTGCTGCCTTGCTGAATAGTGCTAGAACAAAGTCTGCACACCTGCATTAACTACCATATTTCCAAGAATGCATTCTGTTACTTCCTAACAGGACATGGGATTGATTTTTGGAATGGAGCTTGAAAAATTAAAGATGTATACAGTCGCAGAGAGCAAGAGGCAGACACAGAGGTAGCACAGGCAGTGAGAAAAATATAAGACACAGGAAGACACAAACAGCTTCAAACGAGCAATCAAAAGATAAAAACTTACACAGGTCCCTGGATCAAAAGGAATGTGGCCACAGTATTACATATTAAATGAGGGATTCGACTCCATTGAACCGACGGTTGATTCCGAACGTCCTTGCACACAGCAGAACCTCAGGGCTCAGCAGTACAGGCCATCAGTAGCACAGAGGGTCATTGTCGACAGCATTAGCTACAATGCTTGCTTGAACAATAATGCCACGGCTCTGATACTTCCTTGCCAAGTCATCCTATATTCCTTATCCTATCCCATTGCTTGCAAGCCACTAGCCGTCAAGCATGACTAAGCAGCTTGGCATTCATCACTAGCACTCATTCTCTTGCCTTACTCGATGGCCGTTTGTCAGCCACGGCCAGCACTTCCCAGTACGGCATTTCCTAGCATCAAATAAAGAATGCCTTTACCGTGGTTCTAGACTCTCATGGAAACGGCTTTGCTTCACTGGGCCGAACGCCAATTAAGCAAGTGCCTTGATGATGCACGTGAATTCAGGCCAGGTGGTCATAATATTTATAATCTTCCACTACTGAGGATACTTCCTAGGCTGCTGATGCAAGGAGAGACAGACAGACGGCAACAGACAGACAGAAAAAGATAGCGACACTGAGTCATAGACCAACAGTTAGGTGCCTGTACATCACGACCCAGGTAATGGGTTTGAATCTTTCTGAGGGCAAGTCCATATTGCACTCTGCAACTCTGCAAGTGGTGTTATGCCAGTAAAGCTCTTCTGCTTCCATACAAATGATCTGGAATAATAATAATAATAATAATATTGCACTCGATAAAGCGCCCTCAGAGAACTTAATCTCTCTCTCTAGGCGCTTTACATTTGCTGCAAAGTGATACGCAATAGAATAGTAAGTAAAATCATGCTTGAAAAACAAACAAAATGAATAACATGGTTAGGGGTTACATGCACTGGGTCAGTATGCAAATGTGGTTAGTGGCAGCATGAACAGTGTCAGCACGCATAAGCACATCGAGGACGAATCACAAGGACCCACTAAATGCTGTTCTAAATAGGTATGTTTTTAAGTTTCTTTTAAATGTGGTCAGGTCAGGGGATGTTCTGATGCAGGTCGGGAGGGAGTTCCAGGCTGTGGGAGCATACGAGCTAAATGCACGGTCTCCAAAGGATTTAAGGTTTGTACGAGGTATTTCTAGACTGTTGGATTCCGAAAAGCGAGTGGTACGATGCTTTGCCTGATGGGGTAGTATCTCTGAAAGATAGGCTGGAGCCATAGAATGAAGAGACCTAAAAGTGAGCGACAAAACCTTGAAGTCAATCCGTTGCTTGACTGGTAACCAGTGCAGGTCGGCGAGAAGTGGAGTAATGTGGCAACTGCGACGCTCACGACAGACAAGCCTAGCTGCAGAGTTTTGCACCAGCTGCAATCGCCTGATCGCACATGCTGGTAGGCCAGTAAGCAGTGAGTTGCAGAAGTCGAGACGAGATGTCACGAATGCATGGACCAACTTGGACGTGGTATCCTTATCTAAACAAGCCCTAATTTTAGCAATGTTATGAAGCTGAAAATAGGCAGATTTGACTGTGGAGCTGATGTGGTCGTCTAACGAGAGGTCGCTTTGGAATATGACACCTAGATTTCGAGCTGATGCAACTGGAGATATGCTGGCAGAGCCAATTTTGAAAGTCAGCCTTTCCAATTTCTGAATAACACTAGGTTTGCCCATAACTAGTAAGTTAGTTTTATCATCGTTTAGTTTTAGAAAATTTGCTGCCATCCATGATCGGATGTCATCAATGCATGCAGCAAGTGAGTTGAGAGAATTTGAGGTGCTCGAAGGCTGGGAGGGATCAAAGCAAAGGTACAACTGAGTGTCATCCGCATAGAAGTGAAAGCCTAGATTGTGCTTGGCAATCACATCAGCAAGAGGGAGAGTATAAACGGTGAAAAGGACTGGACCTAGCACAGAGCCCTGAGGTACTCCATATTTTAGAGGTACTTCAGATGATCTTTGTCCATTCACGTCAACACTCTGGAGTCTCCCACTGAGATAGGACCTGAACCACTGCAGAGCAGTGCCAGTGATGCCCAGGCGAGATGAGAGGCGCTCTAGAAGTACTTTGTGATCGATGGTATCAAAAGCTGCCGAGAGATCGAGCAAAACAAGAAGAGACACTCTACCCATGTCTGCATTCCTAAGTAGGTCGTTGTATACCCGAAGCAATGCTGACTCTGTGGAGTGATTAGCTCTAAAGCCAGACTGGAACTTACTAGCAAGGTGTGAGGTTTCGATATACGAGTTCAGCTGGTCTGCCACGACCCGTTCCAGTGTCTTTGATAGGAATGGTAGAAGGGAGACTGGGCGGTAGTTGCTTAAGTTCTCTTGGTCTAGTGTAGCTTTCTTGAGAAGTGGCCTGACTACAGCTTTTTTGAAAGGTGCTGGGACCTGACCTGAGGCTAATGACATATTAATGATGTTGGTTATGCATGGCAGCAGCAGATCAATGCAACGTAGGAGCAGGACAGTGGGAATAGGGTCCAGTGGACTTGTTGTCTTCTTTGATTGAGATACGAGCTTTAGGACTACATCACTAGTGACCTGTTTAAATGCAGACATTGAGGCGCAGCCAGGAACCGAGGAACAGCATTCTAGTGGGAAGGTTGTCATCGCAGGGATGGATTCCCTGATTTTGTCTATCTTCTGCACAAAGAATCGAGAGAAGCGATCGGCTAGATCATCACAAGGATCATCAGGTAAGGAGCTAACCTGGGAACGGTTGAGGAGATGGTTTATTGTCGACATCAGCATTTTTGGAAGAATCAGTTGATTTCATACTGCTTAAAGGAGACAGCAACATACAGAGAGAGAGAGAGAGAGAGAGAGAGAGAGAGAGAGAGAGAGAGAGAGAGAGAGAGAGAGAGAGAGAGAGAGAGAGAGAGAGAGAGAGAGAGAGAGAGAGAGACAGACAGACAGACAGACAGAGGGAGACAGAGAGACAAAGGCAGACAGAGACCAGAGTTCCACCATATAGACAGACACGCAGTATAGACGGCAAAGAGAAAGAATAAGAGAAAATGGAGAGACAGATAGACTTAAAGAATAATAAGGACGGTAGGCTGTTCATATTGCACCCTACGAGCAAGCAATCTCCATCAATCCAATGGTAGTGGATCACTCGCTGCAAGAGAATTAATTCCCATGCAGTTAGTCAAATGTATCAAGCATATAAAAGTAAATCAGTTTCGTGATTAGGCCAACATACTAAAGCAAGCATGAAAACATTCACGGGAACCGGTTAGTAAGACCCCTGGTTAGTTATATACAACGGATGATGCGCACAAGTACGCACGTGAGGCACACCGAAACAGAAACAGAGAAGTTCCCTTGTGAAGAAAAAGCTGACCGGAACAGGTGCATCTTTAGCTGAGATTTACAAGATGCAAGGTCATTGCAGGCGACTGCAGCCGAAGCAAGTTCTAGGCTTTTGGTGCATATGAGCTGATCGTCAAAATATTTCGATTTAGATCGACGGACAGCAAGATGACATGGTAGCGGGTGGTGCAAGAGCACATTGTAGGAGCAAGCAGGTCGGATAGGTAGGTTGGTGCAACAAAAGAAGTCGGGAAGTGAACCACAGAATAGAGCTTTCTAATGCAGAAGGCTGAACACCCGAGATTTTAACAGGCAAGCCGAAAGAGGATTCATGTAGCTGAGGCATCAAATAAGCCCATCCCTGCTGGTATCTGCTCACATCTCTTTCTCTCGGCCCAACTTGGTTCTTACATGCTTTCTCCTACCTTGCAAATTCCGAAACTCCAGGATCACTCGAACTAAAAACCTGCAGACCTGCTACAAAGTCAGCCACTGGTTTGATCTAGCATACTAGCATGAGCTAGCATGACCTAACATACTAACCAGATGGGATCGATGAAGCTCTCCGGAAATCTGTCAAGCCATGGCGTGCCTGATCTGGCATCAGTGTGCACAGACCGAGCTGTCAGACCACCATTACTACTACTACTAGAATCCGGTAGAAACAGCAGTGCTCCAGCCTTGAACACTGCACCGCATACAGGCATCATCATAGCGGCAAGAAAAAGGGGATTTGGAGATAAGTGCTCACTCGAATCTTCCTATTACATACTGCACTTTGACCTTAAACATTAGGCTGAGGAGAAGCCATGCATACTAAGCATCAGGTGCCGGTTCGAGGAACCAGCTGAGTAAAACGATACCACCAACATTAGGCTTGTGGGCTGGTCACTAACTAAGCACCATAGCAACATAAAAACATGCTGGCAACTAGCTCACCTCAGGTAGGTCATTTATCTGCCTGCCAACAGGTCAACAGCAAAGGAACAGACTTAATCACCAATAGCTAACCTCAGCCTGCTCGAACAACAGCAGAACCGACAACGAATGACCGGCAAAGTGATAAATAAGACCACCAAAAACACATCGATGGGCACACTACCTACAGACCCTACGGCTGCTATGGCAAGCAAGCAACCAGCGAGCAAGCTTGCAGCTGTCAAAAGCTCGATGGGGAGAGGTAGGGGACAACCCACTTCTGCATGCTAACCTTGCCCTTGGCTGGCCAGCAGCCTTGCTTCGTCGCCAGACAGCATGCCGGTGCCGATTGGCCCCGAGAGCAGACACCAAGGCAAAGCCGATGGCTGGCTCTTTGAAAGGAAAGTCGCTGCTTGCTGTTCCCACAGCCTGACCACTGTAAAGGCTAACCAAGGGTGCACTCATCTGTGTCCAAACCAGCCTATTGCTCCCCCCACCCCCACCAACCCAGTGGCTACTCCGAGGTGTAGCCTGTCAGTAGCAGTCAATCAAGCTACCTACTGGCCCGACCGGGCCCATTCAGCCCAATGAAAACCCAGAGGCGAATTGATCACGTGTCACCGGCCTGGCTCCTGCAGCTACTTTTGCTGTGATTGCCCGGTTTTTTATGATCTGTCCTTAGCCAGCACTGGGCTCGACGTGTTGGCCTGTATGCCTGAAGAGCTGCTGCAGAAGCAGGAGCAGAGGCTCAAGGCAGCAGTGAGTGCAGCTGGGGCAAGCAATGACAGCAGCTCGGGCAGCAGCTATTGCAGCAAGAAACAGGAATGGCTGTTAAGGGCCTTAAGTATGGCTAGGTGAACTATACTATATGGTGACAGCACGAACAAGTGGTTCGCGTGGAAGCTACAGCCAGAAGCAAGATGATTAGTTTCATGCTGCCATCCATCATAACAAGCATAATAAATATGTCCGTTACGTTAGGTGTTGTCCGTGTAGCATTCAAAGAGGCCGTTTGTCAGGCCAGTCATTGGGAAGAACACTGAAACATGAGAGCTTAAAAAACTTTTATCTAGTCTCTACTCTACAGTCTCATCAAAGACAAACTGACCCTGTGCATGTCACCCCTAACCATGTTATTCATTTTTTTTGTTTTTCAAGCATGATTTTACTTACCATTTAATTGCATTTCCCTTTGCAGCAAATGTAAAGCGCCTAGAAAGAGATTAAGTTCTCTGAGGGCGCTTTATCAAGTACATTATTATTATTATTATTAAACCAGTAGTGGCTGACCAGCTAAACTCTTCTATTAACCCATCGAAGCCAGCAAATAAGCTCCAATCATGATTTACTGCTTATCACTCCATTAAGTCTTTGCTACTGCCATCGTCTTGTGACTATCTCGTGATGTTTATAATAATAAGTCGTTTGAAAAAAGCTCTAAGGGAACAACCACATGTCTATCCTTGTGCTTTACAACTCTCTACAAGAGAAGTAATATCGAGGTATAATGATATGCAAGGTATCATGCTTAGACAAGCATGTAAAAGCACACATATGTCATGCTTAAACCTGCATAGAAAACCACACAAAGCAATCAGCACCACCGGCCTGTTAGTAGGACCCCCCCCCCCCCCCCCCCCCGATCACGTGCACTGAATCTTGCACAGGTGACCACACAAAGCACAAAAGAACACAAAAAAACAAGTTCAGTGGGTGATTAGGGAAGGCTGAGCACAAAAAATGTACGTATGTGTGTATCTCCTTTTGAAACTCGACAAAGCCAAAAAGACTATATGGGTGTTACAAAGGAGAGTTGTGTATTGCTCACAGCCTAAGCAGCTTTCGGTATGCATTCGGTAGCCAAAAGACTTCATCTCACGCAACAAAGAGAAAGTGAGAAGCATAGCAGAGTCAGGAGAGCAGTTGAGGTAGTGAGTAACTTGAAAGCAGCAGCTCAGGGTGGCTGGAAAGGATGTGCCACAGTCGGCAGCAGGAGAGACGTTGTCATTGCATAAGAATTGTGGAAGCGAGTTCCGCAATCTAGTACCTGCAGAGCTAAAGCTTCTGTCACCAACGGTCTTAAAGCAGAGGAATGGAACAGCTAAGTTATTGTCCATACAGGACCCCGAGGGTACGGAGTGACATCTTTAGCTGAGACTTACATGAAGCAAGGTGAATCCAGATGGTGAGAGAAGCCGGATGTGACTTCAAGACTTTCATTGAAAACGAACTGAAGGCACCGATTGCCAAAAGATAGTAATTTAGCGCTACAAGCACAGGGACTGGCAGCCAAGCAGCTGCATGAGAGCAAAGAGGACCAGTGATGCTGGATAGGTAGGCTAGCGCGAGTTAAATAACGAGTCAATCAGAGGAAGGATCTTGAAGTAGATAAGGTATTTGATAAGGAGCAATTGAAGCTCAGACAGAAGTGGTAAGATGTGGCAACTATGCCATTGACGACAGGCCAGCCGAACTGCTGAGTTGTGCTCCTGTGGCAGACGATTGAGAACACATTTTATTTCCACTCCCGTTAGTATTCGATTCACTGATGACAAAGGCCTTCTTGAGGATCCATAATCTTGCCTGGGCATCGCTGGCATAGTATCACAATGGTTTAGCTCCTAATTTAGAGAAAGACTTCAAAGTGCCGATGTCAAAGGCCAACGGCCATTCGGTGAGCTCTTGAAGTATGGGCACACTAGAGATCTGTTCTAAGTCTACTTATTTTAGACTCTTCCACTTGCCGATGCAATTGTCAAGCACGATCTACACATTCATTTCTATGCAGAGGATATAGAGCTGTATCTGCACTTTAATCGTTCCCAGCTTTTTATCACATAAAATTCTCTCAACCGCCTGTCAGCTTGCATTGTAGCCGGTCGCACTTGAATGACACTTAACTATCTCGAATTCAATCAACGATCAAACTAACCTAATTTTGAAAATAGAAAACATCACCCTCACACTGTCTTGGCCAACACATGCCCTGTAGCCTCGGCATAGAATCTAGATTTGTATTCTAAAATGACGATCCGGTGATGAACACGTTGACCACATAGTCAAGTCTGTTTATTTTCAGCTACATAAAATTGCAAAAATTCGCGCGAGGGTTCGATAAGGATACCACAGCCTACAAGTTAGTGCAAGCCCAGTTCATGCATTCGTGACTTTACGACTACCTTTCTGTAACTCTATTTCAGGTCTTCCGGTCTGTGTAAAAGGCATTCGACAGGTGCAGAACTCAGCAGCTTACTGATGCCACCAAACCTCCTCGGTGGCTGTTGCCATACTACACTGCTTCTAGTCAACCTACGCTGGCTTGACATCAAGCAATCAGCGTATCTTCAAGGATCTGCCCTAACTTCTAGGTTCCTTAATTCTCTTGCTTTGGTGGATAAATCTGAAAGACTCACTTCTCATACTTTGCCTCGGACCACCTGGTCCTCCGGCTCGGGTCGTTTATCTGTGCCTAACCAACCTCAGAACTTTTGTATGCTGTGCCTTCAGTTCCTAAAACTCCCAAAGACTAGAGCTCAGTACCGGCTTATATCATGACATGCCCAGACTTGAGATTCAAAACGAAGGTAAAAACAGTTAGCTCCTCACAGCAGTCAACCCGCTCCCCTGTGAGTTGTCCTAAACTTGGTCATGTGATGTGTTCTGCAAGTGTGCATGTTCTTATCCCCTATTGGTTGATATTCTTCTTTTCAGCTAATGTCTGTGGACAGCCTAGACAGATATTCCATTCTCTTGTTATACAATAAAATGTGTGGTTATTGCTATTTTATTACTATTGTTATTATCCTGCTTCACCTTAAGAAAACTGAGCTAGACCTTGATGGTCTTTGACTCATATGGAACTTAGCAAGCCTCTGTGATCTGTGCTACCATCATAGCCTCAAGAGCATCACAATGAAACTGGAAGCAAACTGCCAGGGGGCAGCCAGTGGGCAGTTGTCAGCACTGCATTAGGACTGAGCCAACAAAGTTTTCATTCGGTACGAACAAAGCAAATATTTGACTGTCTAACTATCAGGCACTAGCTGCCAACAATGCTGCCATTATACGAGCTGTAACGACTAGAGGACAATAGCCCTCCCTAATCAGCTCGGGCTGCCCATCAGAAGCCACCAGAACTAGGAGCAGTCAGAGTAACCACAAATGACCTTCCTTGAAAGCTTGATGGGGCAAAAGAAGAGCTAGAGTCAAGTCCTGCTAAATCCACTGATCAAGTTTAGGTATGAGTGAGACCATTTGCTTTCAAAGTAGCAATACTGTACGGGCAGGCTCACTTTCAGTCTCTGGGCTTCCTCTCGAGTATGGTGATACTTAAACAAGAATATCACACGGCAGCATGCCAAAAAGTTTGCCCAGATTAAAAATGCCTGCGATGCCTCACGTACTAAAATAAATACTAGCTGATTTAGCAGCCTATTGTTGTATAGCGACAGAAGAGCCTTGGCGGCTATCACCACTGCTTGCAGTGGCGATAAAGGGTCGCCCACGACAGGATTCGAACCCACGACCTCGGGGCCGAGATCGTGGAAAGCAACCGCCTTACCTAGTGAGCCATTACGGCTCACCAACTTGCAATCTATGTCCAGCCCAGGTGCAGGAGAGAGAGCCAGGGCCATAGAGCTCCCCCCCCCCCCCCCGCTGGATGGACCCACAGAAGAGTGTGGAGTGGCCAGGCCCGAAATGCCCCTTATTCTTGCCGTGATTGGCTGTAATATCTCTTGGCCAAGGTCTGATCACTCATTGGTTTACATGCAACAAATGCACATAATGCCCAGTGTGTGCATGTGAAAAATTAACACGATTTGAGCCGACAATGTCACGGGCATGCAATCTGACCGATGTCGATGCCCTCATGTTTGTCACTTCTCCTCAGATGGTTGCTTGCAGACATT
The DNA here is from genome assembly GCA_009760855.2 of Cristatella mucedo. Lineage (NCBI taxonomy): Eukaryota > Metazoa > Bryozoa > Phylactolaemata > Cristatellidae > Cristatella > Cristatella mucedo. The sequence continues at coordinate 6,722,676 of WPIO01000015.1, forward strand.
CGATATAATCACCTGCCATTGAGAGCCATTGCAGCCACTTCTCAGCCGTGCTAAAATGTGACTTTGACAGCACCAACTTCATTGCAAGGCGGCCTTTTGGCTTGAGAAAGTCAGCAAATGCATGCACATCTGACGTTAGTTCTTTGAACGAGCGTTTTTCGCCTTAAGAATGCAGCCCACGTCATTTTTTGTCGCGAAATGGACGTTGAAATGCTTGGGTGAACTTTTGGCAGACCCTGAGACGGTGCAAGGTGCCTGCAGCCTGATCGTGGGATTATGTGGAATGCTGCAACGACTGGCAGCCCGAATAAACGTGCCATTAACCAAATAGCTGTGCATCACATGCAGCCGAGAACCCTCCATCCTGAGAATGCAGTGTAGCACTAGGGCTCGAACAGCATGAACAGCAGGCAGCTGCATGCACTGCAGCTGCCTGCCTAAGCCTAAGGCCACGATGACTAGGGATCTCAGAGAAAGCCAAGAGCCTGACACGACTCGATGAAGAACCATAAAATGTGGTCGGTGCAACTGATCTGATCTCACGGAGATGCACAACTACTGCCCAGCCTACATTTATGCTGCAGCTCTTGAAGTAGGTAGCAAGTTACTCAGCAAGTAGTCATAGTGATCACAGACCAATGCAACTTGGACCACTAATTGCCCAGTGTGATACATTGTTGGTGCTAGGTAACCATGAGCATATTCTCACTCAGGCATTTAAGTGCCCATGAGTCTTCGAGCACAAAGAATGCCAATATCGTGCTGGTCAAGTGGGTCCTACCCCTCCCCCCCCGAACTAATTCTAGCAGGTAACTAACCCTCTATCTGCCTCTATCCCTACCTCCATCAAGCTTCCCTTTCCCTTTACTCTCTCTCTCTCTCTCTCACACACACCCTCTCTTTCCTTCTCTCTCTTCTCTTTCTCTTTCTCTCTCATAATCTCTCTGTCCTCTCACTCTCTGCTCTTTCTCTCTGCTCTTTCGCTCTCTCTCTCTCCCCCTCTCTCATTCACACACGCACGCTCTCTCTCTCTCTCACACACACACACACATTCTGTCTGTCTGTCTGTCTGTCTGTCTGTCTGTCTGTCTGTCTGTCTGTCTGTCTGTCTGTCTGTCTGTCTGTCTGTCTGTCTGTCTGTCTGTCTGTCTGTCTGTCTGTCTCTCTCTCTCTCTCTCTCTCTCTCTCTCTCTCTCTCTCTCTCTCTCTCTCTCTCTCTCTCTCTCTCTCTCTCTCTCTCTCTCTCTCTCTCTCTCTCTCTATCTCTCTCTCTCTATGCTCTCACTCTTTCACTCGCTTCTCATCTCTACCCCTTCACATCCACCTCTGCTATTCTAATAATATATGGGTTCGAAGCCAACAACCAAAATCTGTATCGCACGTTTACCGAATGAATCAGTTGTTACTGAGTTATCTCGGGACGGCTGGAAAGTTGAAAGTCGAACATAAATTGTGAAACTGAATTCCAGTCAAGGACCTGCAGAGCAAAAGCGTCAGTCGCCAGCAGTCTTCGTAAGGCTAGCATGGCCTCCACTGCTGATGCAAATGTCTACCCGATCTGTGCAACTTAACAACAGCTGCAGACGAAACTGGGTGACCGAAATGAGCCTGTGGCTGCTGCCTAACGACACAGTCTGCCACACCTGTGTTCGCGGTAGGGGGACAAGGAAGGACAAGCAAGGCAGCACAGGGCAGCACAGCCATTCAGGCAGGGTCAGAGGTTGTTGGGGGATAGGGACAGCAAGTATTAGACTGCAGTTGGCTGCCGACTAGTCGAACGGGATGGGGGCACCAGAATGCACGAGAATGCGTGCAAGCAGCAGCCCTCCAAAAAAACAGCTGTCACACTGCCGAGAGGTAGCACGACTCGTCGGATGTAACCCGCGGACTAAGTGCTGCTGCTGCTGCTGCTACTGCGGCTATAGTTGGAAGCAACTAGCAAAGCTTCAGCAGTCGCCCCCCACTGGTTTCACTCACCGGGACGCCGAGACGCTCCCCGAGGTAGCATAGCTGGCGCTGGCAGCAACTTCTTCACTCGACGGCAGCAGCTTCGCGGCGGCGGCGGCGAACCCGGGAAGACAGCCTCTGAGGAGCAGGAGGCTGGTCTCGTGCCGGTGAACACACCTGGGCCTTGCAGCGCCGGCAGCCTCGCTGCTCGCAGCCTGGCTGCACCGAAATGCAAGCAGAGCTGGCCGGACCGCGGCGGTTCCTCGGAGCGTGCCGAGCTCGGGTGGCCTGTCCGGCGGCACGCGTTTCGCAAAGCTGCCGACTGTAGAAAGGGCCTCACTGCCGACCGTCGTAAGCGAAGCTAGCCATCAGCAGTCCCGGGCGTAAATGCAGGCCTGGCAACGCAGCCCAGCAGGGTGGATTCGAGCTGGCAACAAGCATCGCGGGGTCAGCCAGCAAGCCCGACCCCGACCACGTGTCCCGACCAAATGGCTACCTGCCAGTCCCGGTGCCACCCCTCACAACAATTTCTATGCACAGGCTGAAGCTCATTGGTCACGGTACTATTATGCATAGCTGACAAAGCATTAAAAGAGCCTAATTAAAAGCGCTAAATAGTGTCAAGTATAGGTTGCTCGCTTGGCAAGCCGAAACAATCGAACCGGCCGCTGGCACCTCCGCCCAGCTAGGCGTTCTTTTTGGCGCCACTGCGCGGCCGCACACTTGGCGTTGCCACTCGGCTGCAAAAGGATAGTCGGCTGCCCGCTTGTCAAGCGACGAAATTTGCCACTCCGGCGGCTTCAGCCAGAGCTTCAAAGGGCTCCTTCTCGGCAGGTTCCTTTGCTTCGCGTTTACACTGGCACGGTCAATTTAGCCCGGCCGAATGGAAAAGCTCGCATGCGTTTGTTCAAGAATTGCAAGCGCTGGTGAGATGCCCTGGCAACAAGTGCCCTGGCAGAAGGAGTTCAGGCTGCTCAGGGCGGGACCCTGGGCCTCAGCTACTGCACTAATCACCGCCCACCCAATCAGCAGCTAGGTTATACTGCTCCCACCCCACTGCAGGGTGGGGCTTGAATGGCTGCAGTTCCCTCGACATGTAGCCCACTCACCCATCCACCCACCCACCGAGCCTCTGACCTCGAGGTGCGGAGGTCAGCCACTGCTGCTGCCAGCAAGCAGCTTGCTTATAGGAAGATGCTGTAGTGTGGCCGAATTGCATGACTCGTAGACCAGTGAAGCAGCTGCAGTCGAGGCAAGCGACACTTGTCAGCCCTGCTGCCTCATTTTGGATCAGTGAGTGCATACAATGGGGCGAGGCTGCAAGGAGCGGGCACTAGAGCTCATCTCAGCCAGTGGCCACAAAAGGGAATTGTCAACCTCATTGAAGCAACGCAGCCGATGCAATAAGGGATGGCTGACTTTTTCTGTTGTGCCGCCAACAATGCTGTTTCGCTCGATGGCTTGATCGGGTGCTCACGGGTTGATCAAGTGCTCAGCATGCAATATCACCCTCACCCCACCACCTGCAGCTCAGGTGGGAGGGTTTCTTAGACGAAATTGCCACGGAGAACATTAGGCTTGTCCCAAATCGGCATCTGCGAACCAGCAATCATCCTCTGCCTCTTCCCTCTCATTTTCTGTATATTTCTCTCTCTCCCCTTCTCCATTCACTTTCTCCTGAAGATGACGTGAAAGGCATTTGCAGCTCGTGGATCAAAGATGTGGAATAATATTGGAATCGGTAGGTGTTTCTGGATTGTTCTATCGACAAGAAAACCTGCCGTGAACCACCACGACAATATGCAAGCATCGTTAGCATTCCAGAACTGCCCGTAGGCGCCTGCGTTACTACCTGAGCCAGCTGCTAATCTCCGAGATAGAAGAATCCTTTAGAATATGAAGAGAGAATATGCCTGCAGAGGCAGCTGACCCATAGCTACAATGAGCAGCAAACGGTGATCGCTTAGCACCAAAAAGCCTACTGGACAAGTCGAGGACATCTACGGTACACTGAAAGCTAACGATTTACCATTGGTAAGCTATGTGCCCACTCACCTGGGTTAGAGACATTAGTCACATCACAGAGGCTTTTTTCTAACGACCATCTGTAATGATAGATTCGAATTACTTGAAGGTGAGTCACCTCAAAGGTGAGTAGAAGCTAACCGGCTACGATCTGAAGGTGATCAACTGGTCGGTGCTAACACTATAAACCACTCTCGTCAAGCATGCATACCTGCACACCTGCTCTGCCCATGCCCCTAGTGTAAACCAGTAGCAGTGGGGTTGGACTGATGGGGGCTGGCAGAGGAAGGGGAGCCTGGTGCGACAGGCCGGCTTACCAGCTTGCAGCAGTGGGAGGCCCACCCCACATTCGTTAAACGCTCGAGGCTTGCTCATATATACTGTAATGTAATGTAATGTATCTCCGTCTGTAACTCCACAAAGTCATAAAGACCATGAGGGTGTTAGACCATGATGGTGTTACGCAGGAGAGTTTTGTATAGCCCACTCACAGCCTAAGCGGCTTTCGGTACACATTCGTAACAAACAGACTTCATCTCACGCAACAAAGAGAAGGTGGGAAGCATAGCAGAGTCAGGAGAGCAGTTGAGGTAGTGAGTAGCATAGAAGTAGCAGTTCAGGACCGCTGAAAAGATGTGCCGTAGTCGGCAGTTGGAGAGTAGTTGTCGTTGTGTAAGAATTGTGTAAGCGAGTTCCACAGTCTAGGACCTGCAGAGCTAAAGCTTCTGTCGCCAACTGTTTTTAAGCGGAGGAATGGAACAGCTAATTTATTGTCCACACAGGACCTGAGGGCGCGAAATGGCTGAAACTGATGCAGCAGTTCAGCTAGGTATGAAGGAGCCAAGCCGTGGCGGGCCTTGTGGGTCAGCTTAAGAACTTTGCTCTGTATCCTTTGCTCAACCGGCAACCATCCTAGCTCTTCCAGCAAAGATGACACGTGCTCAAACCGCTGGGACTTAAAGACCAGCCTTGCAGCCATATTCATAGTCTGCTGTAGTAGCATAATAGCTTTCTTTGGCAGCCCAGCCAAAAGGGAATTACAATAATCAAGCCGAGACAGAACTAAAGAGCTAGTTAAATTGTTTACAAGCCACTCTGGGAGACAGCTTCTAATCTTGGATAGGGATCGGATGTGATGGCTAGCTGTAGAGGCAGTCTTCTGAAGGAAGCTTTTGAAATTGAGGCAGCTGTCGAACACGACACCTAGATTACGAGCACGTGGTGAAGGTCGCACAATAGCATCACCTATTAGAACAGCAAAGCCTTTTAATCCAGCCACACGCTTAGGGTGTCCTATGAGCAGCAGTTTGGTTTTATCATCATTTAGTTTCAGGAAGTTTTGCGACATCCAGGATCGAATGTCGGCAAGGCAAGCATTCAGTTTCTCAGTTGCCGCATCAGATTCCGACAGTTGGAATGACAAATACAACTGAGTATCGTCAGCATAGAAGTGATATCCTATTCCATGGGCCTTAATCACTTTTCCCAGAGGTTGTGTATAAATGGAGAACAGCAAGGGACCGAGTACAGATCCTTGAGGAACTCCACAGGTGACCCTTCTCGTGTCTGAGACCTGACCCCCACACGAGACGGATTGAACACGATCAGACAAGTATGATTTAAACCACAACAGTGCTTCGTCTGCCAGACCGATCGTTGTTCTCAATCGTTCAAGCATAACTTCGTGATTAATGGTGTCGAAGGCAGCAGACAGATCTAGCAGAGCTAGGGCAGTGACATTCCCGTCGTCGTTGCCACGTAGAATCTCATTGTTAACACGGAGGAGAGCAGTTTCAGTGGAGTGCTGCCTCTTGAACCCTGATTGAAATGTTTCTGACATTCCATTATTTTCAATGTGTCCAACTAGCTGCTTAGCAACCATTTTTTCAAGAATCTTTGATAAGAACGGAAGAAGGGAAACTGGACGATAGTTTGCTAGGACCTCTGTGTTTAATACAGGCTTTTTAAGAATGGGTCTAACGATTGCCGATTTGAAGAACTTGGGGACGACCCCTCTTCCCAAAGAAGCATTATAAATCTTGGTTACGGCAGGGCTAAGTTGGTCTGCTTGTGAAGACCACAGAGATGAAGGTATAGGGTCTTCAGGAGACGAGCTCTTTTTGCTAGACCTTATTAAGGCAGCCACATCACAGGCAGAAACATAGGAGAACCTTTTAAGAAAGGTCACAGGTTGAGGAACGGCGATTGCTTTGGTCGGAGGGGGCTTAATGGAGGCACGAATGTGCACAATTTTTTCAGTAAAGAAGGCTGAAAACTTTTTGGCTGAGCCCTTAATATCTGGGGAGTCAGACCTCTCAGCATTGGCCAGTAAATGGTTTACTGTCTTAAAAACCTGTTTAGTGTCCGACTGCCAGGAATTCAGCTTTCTAACGAAAAAAGGAGCCCTGGTTTTGTTAAGCTTTCGGGTGTAAACTCGAAGGAAGTCTTTAAAATTGACTAGATCTGCATGAGACACTGATTTCTTGAAACGACGTTATAGCCTGCGCTTAAAACGGCGCATCTTTAGGAGTTTCTTTGTAAATTGAAAGGAATCTCCACGACTTCGAACTCGGATGGAGCGAACGGGAGCATGCTTGTCAAGAGCACTCCTGAGTGCCATGTTCATAGCATCAGTGAGGGCATCGAGGCTGCCGGTCGAGTCTGAATGCAGATCAAGAAGGCCTGCATCGCAAACAGATTTCAAAAACTTGTCCATGTCAATGCTTTGTAAGTTACGTCGTTTGGCAAATTCGACGTTGCCCTGTACGTACGAGGGAGCAGGAACAGTAAACGAGACCGAACAATGATCTGAGAGGGTCAGTGGGCACACCACAAAGTCATAGGCGCGCACACACTAATGAGCACAACATTCACACACATATACAGACTTGCAGGCTCACACTGCACGGGCACGTACTTGAATAAATTGAGGCCCCAAGAAGAGCCAACAATGGTCTCAATCTCTAGAGACATATTTAAGGGAGCCTGAAATCTTGACTCACTACTTGCAGAGCTACTTCACCACGTCGAAGAAGTGATGCATTAGGCCGGATGCAGCTCCCCCAAGCCAACCCAGAGCATGTGCAGCCAGTTTCAGGCCTCTTCAGTGGAGCGCTACCCCTTGACCTCTTCAAGCTTTGATAAGGTCAAGGACCGATCCTTTAAAATAATCTCTAGCTTCAACAATGACTCCCTGCAAGGCATAATGGCATAATGAATGCTATTCTAAAATGTCTATATATGCTATGGTGAGACAATGTAATGCCTATTTAATGCTGCACCGTGTGAGTCCTCAGCTTGACAGACTAGGGCCACCAGGGCAGTTTCAAGACATGTCGTTCCGTATTGACTGC
>WPIO01000015.1:6735000-6785000 GCA_009760855.2 Cristatella mucedo
ATAGCACTGCCAAAACTGAGAGGTGCGCTGCTCTAGGTGAAAGCATCAACTCACGCATGGTAATCACGGGTTTGTTCAGGATTGTGTCTACGAGGAGCCACACCTCGTCATTGCAAAGGCATCCAGCTGCAGGAGGCCTGAGGGTTGCAACCAGAGTAGCAAAGGTGCACAGTCGTTCAGAGCCCGACCCTTGGGCAAGCTACGTTTACGTTTGAGGACGTGTAGTGCCAAACCCGCGGCCCAATGACAGGGCTCTAAGGAAATGAAAGCAGCAGGTCACAATCTTGCTCAGACTGCACAGTAAACAGCCCGGTAAAGGTTGGTGTCAACAGACCTGCAGAAGTCCTACAGTCATGGTGAGTCTTTCTCAAAAGCAGCCCAAGATAATGCATACAAAAGTAGCGTACACTAGCCGAGGATGCGAAAGTGCTGAAATTATAGCAAAGCAAAAGTAGAGACACTTAACGCTAAGGAATGGTAGCTCAGAGGCAAGCAAACATCCTAAAAGTATTGTGAGCCAAACCGTACGAACAAATACAGCATATGGCAGCAGCGTTACGAGCAAGGGCATCATTAAAAGGACCATTGGCCTTCCACACACAAGACTGCAATAATAATGTCAGTCTAAACGATGCCACTTGATTCCTCCACTGCTGCTCAGATCATTTGAGCAAAAGAATAGCAGAACTAATCACGAGGCATATCCACGTATAAGAATAGATAAGAACAAATATAGAATACTTTAGGTCTGGCCAGATGTAAAGTAAAGATGGGTGCATAGCAGAAAATATCAATAGGACACGATCTTAACAAAGAATTCATACAACCGGAGAGTAAGATCTAATTACATGATTTAGCTTTAAGAAAAAAATAGCATCAAAGATGTCTTCCAACGACAATACTTGCTACCAAACCAAAAAATTACGGCGTTTAGCTAACTAAAAGAAAAGAAAATGAAATCGTATTGCTAAGTAACAAAAAATAACGGTGCCTCCAATTAGATTTGCTGGTAATGTAGCCATAAACATGAAAGAGCAGTCTGTTTTGGCCAATTCTGAGGCCAAGTCCAGAGATTAAGTTCTCTTATGGCGCTATATAAATAAATTATATAAAGTTATAGTGCAGTAGTGTGATCATGGTTTATTACTCGTAATGTGGGTTTTTCCTTGAAGACTGCCTGACGCTACACATTTGTATTCAAAAGACCGGTCATCATGCACGATCCAGAATAAGAGACTACTTACCACAGTGGCTACCTGAAGATCTTGCTAGCTCTGCAGTTTTATCTCAACAAGACCATTGTAACTATGTATTGGCATTGCTACCAATACAAACCACTAAGCCTCTACTGCTGGTTATACATATGGAATCTAGGTGAGCCTTCATAGGAATCTAAGAAATTCAGCCGTGCATCGCCAATGCTATAGGGGCTGCAGTAGATCCCGGTTGATCAGATACGAAGCCAAAATCTTACTTTGACCCACAAGGACGACCACATAGGCTCTGCTGTCAAGCCTGCCTGCTTTCAGATAAAAAATTGCAAAGATTTTGGCCTACCTATATATGGATGGCACATCCAAGTTTGCCCATGCATTTGTGACATTTCGGCTCGATTTGTGTAACTCACTACGAGCAAGTCTACTAGCCTATGCAATCAGGCACTTAACTGCTGGTGCAAAATTCGGCTGCCAGGCTTCTCTGCCGTGATCGTCGTAGTTGCCACATCACACCATTTCTTGCCGACAGGCAGTGGCTTCCCATCAAGCTCGCTATTACGTCTCTTCATTCTCTCGCCCCAGAATAATTAAGCCAAATACCTCCTACTCAAGCTTAGCATCGTACGAGCCACTACGTAGACTCGTCATTTGGTCGCATCTCTAACCGAAATCAAATTTTTGTGCGGTGACTGTACCTTTAGTTCGTATGCTCCCAAAGTGTGGAAACCCGACCCGACTGATGTCACGACATCTCCGGACATGACATTTCACAGGAAGCTAAAACACCTGTTCTTAAACAGTGTTTGGTGGAGCCGTGTGAATTTTCCTTGAAAATGATTACAATGAATAATAATTATACATCGCTTGCATAGTTCCCTAAGAGAATCTATAGTGAGGCACTTCATCACAGCTTGCTGAAAGACAATCGATTCCCACGAGTTTATTGCCATGCACACACGATATCAAGCAAGCAAATATTATTTGTGGCGTAGAAGAATTATTGACAGAAATACCTGCATTTCAACGGCTGGCCAAGGAACTTTTTTTTTTACCAACTGTTGAGTGTTGAAAATGTCTAACTGTTCACACGCATAGCCACGGACCAGATATTGTTTGAAGAGATGAAAGCTACCAATGACTTAGGTAGAAACAAAAATCGGGAGGCAGCATTTTCTGATTGAAAAGGAACTATAAAACCTAAGTAAACTGTTGCAGTCCTGGATTAGATTGAATGGGCATAGTGAAGTGCAAAAAGAATTTAAATGGATTATAAGGAAGGCAGCTCACTTACTGCTTTCAGAGGATATTCTCCCAAAGCTGGCGACATGTTACCAAGCAGTGGTATTACAAAGACAGGAGCATCAGCATGTACTTAATTGGGCACCCGACACATGAAAACTACTATGTATTGTCGTGTTCAACCATACTAAACTAACGCTCGGGTGTTAAAAAGTAACCAGGGGAGTCTAACTTGGGTAGCAGTTCAACTCACAGCTACTCAACTCCTTGTTGATCAGACATACAGTTGGACTATTTTTGTTACCACTAATAGTATCGGTATATTTCATGGCATAGAAGTCCGGTCCACGGCTGCTTTGATCGCCCAAAGATTTCAGCAGTTGAATTTGCTGAAAAAGTGACGCCATGGGCAATCTCGAATGTCTTTTTCAGAAGACCGGACCCTAGCATGTCCTACGAATCTTTATGCACAAAGGAGTGACGATTCAAGAGAAAACTATTCCGAAAACCAAGAGCGTGCGAGACGTCGGGAAATGTCTCAGACGCTAGCGAGCAGGCTGATTCTTTTGTATTTTATAATAATAATAATGCACTTGATAAAGCGCCCTCAGAGAACTCAACCTCTTTCTAGGTGCTTTACATTTGCCACAAAGGGAAATGCAATTGAATGGTGAGTAATATCATGCTTGATAAACAAACAAAATGAATAACGTGGTTAGGGGTGATATGCACAGGGTCAGCATGCAAATGTGGTTAGTGGCACCATGCACAGTGTTAGCATGCATAAGCACATCAAAGATGAATCACAGGGACCCACTACATGCTGTCCTAAATAGGTCTTTTTAAATGTGGTCAGGTCAGGGGATGTTCTGATGCAGGTCGGGAGGGAGTTCCAGGCTTTGGGAGCATACGAACTAAATGCACGGTCTCCAAAGGACTTGAGGTTTATACGAGGTATTTGTAGACTGTTGGATTCCGAAAAGCGGGTGGTACAATGCTTGGCCTGATGGGGGAGTATATCTGAGAGATAGGCTGGAGCCAAAGAATGAAGTGACCTAAAAAAAATTTGTTGTGTTGCAATCAAACCAACATGATTTAAAATGATGTAAATCATTGGCTCTCACTAATGATATTAATCTTATATTGTGGCATCATAGGGTACCCTATAATTTACGTAAAACATGTAACAGCCGAGCTGGTTTGGTCCAGCGGTTAAGGTGCTTGCCCCCCCCCGACCAAGGTCTGGCTGAGGTCGTTGGCTCGAGCCCGGAGGCATATGTGAAGCGCTTGAATAGAGATTAGGTTTTCTTGGGGCGCTATACAAATGAATTACATATTTATATTTAAACATGTATGGCTTTAGAGCAAGTCTCAAGATGGAAAGATCTTGTTGAGATTGTGTGCCAATCAAACTTCAGAAGGTGAAACAATAAGGAGTGTCACGGCGCTGCCGAACGGTGAAATAGACCGATATCGTGCAAACCGACCTTGCTAAGACATATGCATAACAATACGAGGTCGGCCACAGAAGCCAAGACACTGCCTGCTCCAATAAACAACCAGAAATGTCGAGAAGAAAGGCAAAACTATGGAAAAACACATCAACTAGAGATGAAAAATAATGGCTCACACATATGCATACCTCTTCTCCAAGAAAGTCTTCCCGTTGACGTGATTCTTTCCCATTGCAGTGGCCTTCCATGCAAAATATGCACCCTGACCAAAAAGGAAGTATGAAATCAAGCATGATAGACACGGTCAACACCGAACAAGAAGCACACTGCATGATGCTGCCACACTGCTCAGCCAGGCTAGCTTCGTACCGATGGATCACACTGGTAGAGATATGGCCGGTTGTCATCAATGTCCCAGCCTGCCATCAGCAGTGACACTCCGAATGGGCGGACGCCTCTGAAAGCAACAGAGGTGAGATTTGGGGGTTACTCGCGGCAAAACGCATGAAGTGTTGGCTACAACCTTTCATGGCATAATAATAATAATAATAGATTTTATATAGCGCTCTCAGAGAACTCTATCTCTTTCTAAGCACTTTAAATTTGCTGCAAAGGTAGGTATAAGCAGCAGAAGTGGCAGGCCCTCGGTACAAAGCAGAACACACAATGCCAACTAGGTAGTCAGAGAGAGTATAACACAACTCAGTATCCAGGCAAGAACACGAAAAGTTCGATTAAACCAGTAATTGAATCGCACGTCTCAGATTCTCTCGACCACAGGCAGTTAGAGCTGTAACTTTAAAGCTGCAGCTTGATGCAGACATTAAAATAATACCACGAGTTTACAAGCAGGAGGGCAGCGGTTCACCCAAACATGTACAAATTCAAGTAAGGTATCTCTAGTCTGGGTCACTTAAAGGACATTGCACACGGGAAGTAAAGCACTGGCTAATCATGCCACCGTTATAATAATAATAATAATAATAATACACTTGATAAGAGAACGCAATCTCTTTCTAGGCGCTTGATGCTTTGCACTCAGTGGTACAGCGTATCTAAAGGAAAAGTGACTACCAACAAAAAATCTCTCGTTTGTGATTCATTCATCACACGACTGAAACGTTCATACTTGGATTCAGATATGCAACAGCTGACTGGCTTTAAGCTTTAGAGCAACTCAAGTGCCAATCTCAGTCAGTAACTCCACAATGGCACAAGGACAGCATGGATGTTACGCAGGAGAGTTTTCTATCGCACATTCAAAAGCTGAGCAGCTTTCGGTACACATCCGGTAGCCAATGGACTTCGTCTCATGCAACAAAGAGAAAATGAAAAGCACAGCTGAGTTGGGAGGGAAGACAACGAAGTGAGTAGCCCGGAAGCATCAGCTCAGGACTGCTGGAAGGCAGTCGGCAGTCGCATAGTAGATGGCATCGCTGGGTAAGAATTGTGAAAGCGACTCTGCGGTGTACGACCTGCAGAGTTAAAGCTTCGGTCGCCAACGATCTTTTAAGAACAGAAATAAAACGGCTAATTTATTTACTGTAGAGTACCTAAGGACAGGGACGAAGCTGAAACCGGCGATTCTGTTCAATAGGTATGAATGAGCCCAGCCGTGGCAGGCCTTGTAGAGCAGAATAAGAATTTTGCTCAGTATCAATTGATCGATCGGGTTGATCATTGCAGCTCCTTCAGCAAACAAGACAGAAAGAAGAGACAAAGAAGAAAAGGCAGAGAAGACGGCCAAACCTCTGGGATTTGTTGACTAGCCTTGTAGTCGTATTCATCATCAGCTGGAGGGGCATTATTACTTTTTTTCGGTGGCCTGGCCAAAGCGACTAGAAGACGTCCATATTCCCAATTGTAGATACCTTGCCGTCACATCGGTCCTGTTAGCACGACTTTCATATATTTGACATGTTAACAATGCATTTTTTTAAATACGTTCTTCACCCCTGGAAAAATAGTACCCATCCCAACTCTAGCCTGCTGAATAGGCAAGATAAACTCCCGACTTTGGGTTGAAATACAAATGGGGCTCGTCATCTCTGGTAGGAAGAAGCACATCTCAAAACACGTCTGACGGTTGTAGCCAGTGTATTTCGCTCGCACAGTGAAAGCCCTCTGCAAGCCTACCCAAGGATCAGTCAAAAAGTGTCGACTGGGAAAAGCTAGAGGTCGCTTGTACGCTAGCCAATGAAGCAAAAGCTATGAGGATAATGCACATAAGAAAAAAATGACGCTCACATTCAGCAAGCTCCTTGTGCTAATGTATAATTATATAACCACTAAGTACACAGTGAGGCTGAGCTAACTCCATTGTAATGTTTGTGGAACTATGTCAAATACGGCTTTCTCCAACGATCACAAACGAAATCGGCCTTATTGTCAAAAATTGGCAATCAGCAACTCGTCCTACTAGCTTCTTGGGTGCTTTTGCATGCCAGCGCTTGTCCCAGGGCATGACAAATCCTTGTTTGGTGCTGGTGCAGTGGTCCAGCCAGGCACCTGATTTGAATCCCATAGAACAATTATGGAGCAATAGCAACAGGCGGTTGAGGCCAAGTGCTTTGGCCTACACAAGTAGCTGACCTTTTCAGTAAAACTCAGGCTCAGTGGAATGTGCTACAGCAGAAGAGACAATGATGAAACTTGTGATCTCTTTGCCTGACCAGGCAAGTGAGGTCATACAGAATTATGCTGGGACGACATTAAACTAAACGCATACATTCCAGCAGCAGAATGTGTTTGTTACGGGACTTTTCATAAATATGTTCACATGTTATGCCTGACTTCAGAATGCCTGGTATTATAGAACACTCTTACTACCCGAACATATTTTAGCCACAGTAGTGGTGGCCATGGTACAAGGATTGTTTGTGCCTGTGTATAACGTGAGCCCAAAGCTAAGCTATGCTCGAGTCTTGTTTCATTTCATGTGAACTAATTTCCTTGTTAACGCTCTTTGTATGCCAAGACGTCCCTTTTCACGTCCATTTTAACTAGATTCACACCAGGCAAAGCCGTTGTTCATTTCGGGCAAAGGGGCGAAGCAATAACAGTTCAAGCATTTTATTCGAGTAATGAAGGGGTAGAAAACGGATGAAGCAATCATGCATGCTTATACTACCACTAAGTCCTGCATTTGCTGGCATTGAAGAGATGCTAGCATTCGCCGTGCTGAAAGCCTCGACCAAGAAGAAAAGCCTTCACTAGCAAGCAGGAGATGCGTCGGCAGCTTAGAGAGGACGACTAGCTGGAGGAGTCTGCCGATTACATTAATTTAAACAAGTTTTTCCTAGCTGTGCCCCATTGATGCTGATCACTTAAAACTAGACTTCTTGGCTTAGCATCTACTTATTTGGCACGTGAGTCCAGTTTCATCCACTCATAAGCCTGGCACCTATTTGGTGCAGCAGTAAATGATGTTACCGAGTCTGTCTGGTATGCGCTCGCATCCATGCTATTAACTGGGTCGTCGGGACACTAAATGGAGAAGAGACCCCCACCCATCAGTAATAGCACCGTTACAAGCATCCCCAAGCCATCAAGATGGGTATAGTGGAGCAGCTTTCATATTTAAAGCACTTTAGACTAACCTAGTTTCATTCTCGATTACCGGATTTCAGGAAAAGCTGAAAGGAACCAAAATGAACCGACCTCGCCTTAAGTTTGTTTGGTAGCAGTCGACTTATGCAGTAAGGTGGCCGACTTACTGTGCACGATGGGAGACTGTGCACTCCAGCACAGTAGCATCATCGACCCCTAGTTTATAGTGGTCGGATGTGAAACATTAGACCAAAGCACAACGAACGAATACACCCAATTAACATAATGCCTTTCAGGGAGATGTTTTCATAAACCTGTTTATGCAACATAAAGATTCCGAGAGAAACAGTCTTCAACCATTAAAAACGTTTAAAAAATGACCGATTTCCCTATTTTACCGCATCTTGAAAATGCTCAGTTCGAGCCTCGCGATATCAGCAATTGACATTCTTAAGACCATCTAGTTGACTGTCTTTACAAAGAGCCAGGTGTGGGATTTATGCCAAACAGGACCTGGCAACTTTATATAGTTCCTATACAATTTCGAATCGGTGAGACTTCGGTGAGGCTTAACCTGAAAAAGATAACGATCGGTATCATCGATAACGCAAAGTAACCCGGCAGCGTACTTGTCACCATATCCACTACGACAGTGATAAAAAAGTGAAGCTTTAGGGTATCATTTCACCCCCTTAAAGGTCACATGCTCAAAGCCTGAAGGCTGCTACTAAGCAGCTGGTTGACGTCAAGATGAACTAGGTATGTTTGCTAGGAATGCAAAAAAAAGAAGCAACTTCTATCCGTCAGGCTCATTTTGAGTTGGCTCGAGCAGTAGCACGTGGGTCCACAAAGACCAAGGCAAAGTTGAATAAGGAGAGTAAATGTGCCACTTTTCGTAACTGAGTATTTATTTAATACACACCTTGCGGCTCCACTGAAATTTTCAATCATCATTGCCATCTGAAGATAGTGAAATATGCTGGCAGAGGGCCCAAATAACCAGCAGCCGAGAGTCTTTGGTGTGCTTTTGCATGTTGTGCTCGCCCCGACCAAGGTCTGGCTGAGGTCGTGGGCTCGAGCACTGAGGCATATGTGAAGCGCCTGAATATAGATTAAGTTCTCTTACTGAGCAGTACAAATGAATTTATTTATTTTGTCTTAGCTAAATACCACCTTGCTTTTCGTTAACTATTGGTTATTGCCTCTCTTGCAGCAAGTTGTAAAGCACCTAAATAGAGACTGAGTTATCTTAGAATGCTATACTTATTATCATTGATACACTTATTATCGTATACATATTATCATTATAATTATGCTTATAATGGCCTGGGGCAGCTTCTATAGCCGATACCTGGTATCATGATGCATGCCACCCTGTTATGGCCCACGAGTAAAGGTGCTTGCCTTTAAAGGAAAACGTCAAGAAAATATTTAAAAATGTGTACGACAATTATATTTTTGTTTAGGGTACCTTTCAAAAGACACAAGTTAGAAATGGGATCGGAAGCTCTGACAACTGCAGCATAAAATAAAAAATGATTATACAAACCACATCTAACCAGGGCGTAAACCGAAAGTAACATATCTACAAATAACTAATTTACCTACTCCCAACTTGTCGAACCTTGGTAGATGGTGGTACATGCGTGAAGCTTGCTGAAGTGCATTCTTGCGACTTTTACACAGCTTAATTTCCAGTGCAGGTTTGCGCCTTGTAAAATCCATAACTCGGCTAATACTTCACATATCGTAGTGAAATTCGAAATGAGAGTTCAACTCTGCTTTTTTTAATTGATTCTAGAAATAATTCGGATTTCGATTGCATATAGGTTGCTGTAGACGTCCATTATTACAAGAAATAAAGCTCGAGGTCGGTTGACGACGTTTATTTAGAACTACTCCAGAACGTCGCAGTACCTAGGCCAATGAACCATATCGGATATAGTTTTCTCTTCGAACAGGGTAATGATACTAAGCACGTGGCTAAGAGTGCTCAATAATAATTCTTACGTATGAATTTAGTGTAGGGCTTTTATGCTGAGCAGCCTAGTCAATCTCCAGACTTGAATCCCATTCAGTGTCTCTAGGGTGAAGTGGATAGACAGCAAAGAAGCTCAGGCGGGTCGATTCCCATCTAAACAATTGCTTTTCTCAAGTTTTCAGGCCGCTTGGAGACCGGTAAGGCCAGCTGTTTAGTAAGGCCAAGTTAGCTCCATGCAGGCTCAGACGTGCCATTGCTACTAGCATCAGTATAACTTCATTTTAGCACTACATGTTGATAAAAAAAACTTCATGTTGTGCAAGCTTTTTTTATATGCTTGCATAATTAAAGTAGGTTGTAATAACGTTTTTAAGAACGCTATCGAAACTTTTTGGGCCCAGTGGCCATAAAGGTGCGGCCTTGCTTTTGCACTTGAGTGTAAATTGTGTGAGTGCACCTATTGTACTGTATCGTGGCCAATATAAGCTACAGCACCACTGGGGTACAGCTAAAATAAGCAAATCGGGCAGGTTAATTCGTATTGTTTTTTAATTACCAGCGGTTAGCATTAAGCTAAATATGAACCACTTCCTACAATAAACCCTGTATTTCAAAGAATTTATTTTTAGCATTTGAACACAGAGCATCTGAATAGGAGATTGGGTCACCACTCGGATACAAACTCTACGACATTACAGGCATAGACCCCTCAATCGACCTGTTTTTACTCTCTCTGTGGTCCTGACTCTGTGCCAGAGGCGAGGGAAGCACCTCTACAAGCATCGAAGTGAGCCGGAATAGTTCAACCAGTGCAAAGCGAGACATGAGAAATGAAAACGTATCAAATGAACCACAGTCGACTAGTGTGTCACTTTAAACCACAGCCTCATGCATACCAAGTTGAACAGGCTGGCTATGCCGGTACAGCAGCTAACTCACCCCGACTGAGTGTACTCCTGCATGACACCAGCCACTCTCTGTACAAGCTGAGCTGGTGGGATCTCCTCCTGATAGGTAAGAAAGTATTGCTGAGCCAGCTTTCTTGCTGCCTTTACTAAGACCCTGCAAAGATAACAGAAGACTTACAAAAAGAAGTTTAGTAAAGGCTGACCAGACTTGTATTCATGCTAGATCACCATTAGACCGACCGACCGGCGAGAAGGTTACACCTCTTGCTGACCTAATGGTTCATTATACAGCCATTCACTAAACGAAATGCCACTGATTTTAATTATACAGCAAGACTTCCCTGGTACAATCGACTTACTATGCAGCCACAATACTACCCATATGCTATGGCTTAAGCTATATGGCACTCAGTTACCAGCGAGCTGTCTTCTGAACACCATGGGTAAGCGAGATTGGCTAGCAGAAAGCATTAGCCTAATGTTACAATGACCATTTGATGAACCAATTTGGTTGTGGAATACTAGAACGGTATTTTAATAACTATCGACATCAAGCAAGTAGGCATAGGGGAAAAGCTTGGGGCTATTTAGTTGTTCCGCAAATGATGCTACCATGGGCAGAGCCAATACTTTGTTCTTCAAGAAGCCATACCCTGCCAATCGTAAGAGCTAATGAAGCTAGTGCAAGTCAAAACTACAGCAAGTGGGCAATGCAAAAGCTTTCCCGAAAACCAGGGTAAAGATGGCACCAAATTTGCAAGACGTCCTAAGGCCTCAATTCACAACGCCTCCCACCATGACGCAAAAAATCCTGAACGTTATGCTGGAGCATTTTTCTTGCCTCAATGTAAGCTCTATTTCTCCATTGATGAGCTTCATTGCAGTAAGCCAACATACATATCCTAACACCAGTCAGGCATGACTCCGCATAATACTAAGCCATAGCAGCATCATTTAAAACCAATTTTAATTGTGATGGGAAAATTGGCACAACTCCTTGTAGGTATATTATTTCCATCTGTAACTCCACAATGCCACAAAGACTACGTGGGTGTTGCGTTGGAGAGTTTTGCATAGCGCACTAACAGCCAAGCAGCTTTCGGTATGCATTCGGTAGCCAACGGATTTCATCTCGCACAACAAAGAGAAAGTGGGAAGTATAGTAAAGTCAGGAGACCAGTTGATGTAGCAAGTAGCATGGAAGTAGCAGCTCAGAACCGCTCGAAAGGATGTGCCATAGTCGGCAGCAGGAGAGTAGTTGTCGTTGCTTAAGAATCGTGGAAGTGAGTTCCACAATCTAGGACCTGCAGAGCTATGCGACTATCAAACAAATAAATTTCGCAATGACTAGATCCGAAAAAATTGTTAAGCCAAGAAAAAGGAATTTGCCAATCTTATTATCCATTACCTGGCAGCTGAACACAACAAATAAGACATGGCTGGCCTACAGAGGCAGCAATTGAAATGATGTGAATACCCCATAACGATTGATCAGTCACCGGCTAATAAGAAATAGAGCTCAAAACGACATCCACAGTCAGCTTGATTAAGCTGAAATCTAAATTCCAAGAGATGACAGACGATTTGGCATTCGACAATACAACTACGGCAGTACAGAGGCTCGAACCGGCATCACGATAAAACCTTTTTGGAAGTAGGTTCCTTCAATACCCCCTCTCCAAATAACTAGCAGCTTAAGGCCTATCACTATGGACTTGACAGGAAGCATCCTTCCAACGCCTACTGCGACGACGACTTCAACAACGGGCAATTGTGCTTGCCCATAGCTTGTTCATAGCCCATATAGCTGTCAAAAGCTGGTGATATGGACAGTAAGAATAACAGTTAAGCGATTTGCATATAGTACCAATAAGCGCCCATCAAGGACTATCTGGACGCCTAACACTGGCAAGTAAAACACTGTACCCCAGAAGAAGATAGAATTTGGCATATCGTCCAGCGTTGACTTTTCCTTGACGATTTTTGTTTTATTTATTTGGTAGTTTTCACCTCTTTCCCTAAGTGGAGGTCAAACCATACCAAACCCATATAAAACTAACTTACTAGTTATGGGCAAACCCAATGTGATTCAGAGATTGAAAAGGCTGACTCTAAAAATTGGCTCTGCCAGTATATCTCCTGTTGAATCAGCTCGAAATCTAGGTGTCATATTCCAAAGTGGCCTCTCGTTAGACGACCATATCAGCTCCACAGTCAAATCTGCCTATTTTCAGCTTCATAACATAAGCTAAAATTCGAGCTTGTTTCGATAAGGATACCACGTCTAAGTTGGTCCATGCATTCGTGACATCCCGTCTCGACTTCTGCAACTCACTGCTTACTGGCATACCAGCATGTGCGATCAGGCGATTGCAGCTGGTGCAAAACTCTACAGCTAGGCTTGTCTGTCGTCAGCGTCGCAGTTGCCACATTACACAACTTCTCACCGACCTGCACTGGCTACCAGTCAAGCAACGGATTGACTTCAAGGTTTTGTCGCTCACTTTTAGGTCCCTTCATTCTATGGCTCCAGCCTATCTCTCAGATATACTACCCCATCAGGCAAAGCATCGTACCACTCGCTTTTCGGAATCCAACAGTCTAGAAATACGTCGTACAAACCTTAAATCCTTTGGAGACCGTGCATTTAGTTCGTATGCTCCCAAGGCCTGGAACTCCCTTCCGAACTGCGTCAGAACATTCCCTGACCTGACCACATTTAAAAGGAACTTAAAAACACGTCTATTTAGGGCAGCATTTAGTGGGTCCCTGTGATTCGTCCTTCATGTGCTTATGCGTGCTGACACTGCATGCTGCCACTAACCACATTTGCATGCTGACCCTGTGCATGTCACCCCTAACCATATTATTCATTTTTTCAAGCATGATTTTACTTACCATTCAATTGCATTTCACTTTACAGCAAATGTAAAGCGCCTAGAGAGAGAGATTAAGTTCTCTGAGGGCGCTTTATCAAGTGCATTATTATTATCATTATAAACCGATATCCCATCGCCAGCCCTACTTTCAAGCACCACGTAGGCAAGCAGGCAATGAGCTTCAAAACCAGCCCAGCATGCTCTGATAAAAAAGGAATTTTGGGCAAAAGTAAATACCCCATTGCCCAACCATTGACAACATCAGCCCAGCACGAAGTGCTTTACTAGGCTTGCTTTACATGCTCTGACTAGTAAAAACAAAACATAAAAAAGCTAGTAAGGTTTCCAAATAAATTTCCATTGAATTTTCGGCTCAAAGATGATCCCAACAAGAACAAAACGGCATAAATAGGGTGCTAAACTTTGCCTCAAAGGGGCGTGGAAAGGCATTCACTTCGAGGTGGTGAATAGAGAGCATCAGGTCAGGGTCCGGAGAAGTGTGTTGTGATCTAACTCCACGATGAGAAGAAAATACACCCCCCCCCCTTCAAAACGACTGGGGATATCGTCAAGAGACAGAAACCCAACAACATGCCTTGGTGAGTCTAGTGTCTGATGTATGACCAGCCATATATTCTCGGTCAGCCACTGCTA
Organism: Cristatella mucedo; assembly: GCA_009760855.2. Lineage (NCBI taxonomy): Eukaryota > Metazoa > Bryozoa > Phylactolaemata > Cristatellidae > Cristatella > Cristatella mucedo. The sequence goes on from WPIO01000015.1 coordinate 6,748,882, forward strand.
CCCTGGGAGTGTGGTATGGCATACAGGTTGAGGCTGGCCTTGACTGTGGCTTAATACTAGCCACGAAACGGAACCGGTATCACGAACAAGTGCCAGAAACCATAGCAAACAAAACAGGCCCAATAGAACTGCTGGCTGGTTGGGCCTGCTAAGGGCAGTTGTAAAGAGGGTCTAGCAAGCTGCCCGTCAGACGAAGTGTATGCAAAAGCCTTTCTACATCATTCCAGAGGTAGGACTGCATTGTCGAAATGCAAGACCACAAGCCAACACAGGCTTAATTCCTGGACAGTGGCAAATCAGGACATTGCCAACAGATCATCTAATAGTCAGGAACAGAAACCAATAGGTGCCATTCCTATGACGCCAGGCTAGAGGTCTTGAATAAAGCAGCACACGCATCATACAAGTCAAAATATTATAGTTTACTGTACAAATGGAAAATACACTCAATAACGGAGCTATTCCGAGCTGGCCAAAGCAGGATCAACACAAAGAAAACCACTGAGCTGGCCTCCCTGCTTCTGATGAAGTATTGCTCAGCCTCGCTTCTTTCAGGGTTCATCTAAGGTTCTTGAAAAGACTTGTAAAGAGACCACTCGTAGCAAGCAAGATGCGTCGACTTGCAAGCTACGGATCAATACTTACCTTGCCTAAACATGCTTTGCATTATACTTAAGAAAAAAGATTTCGTTAAAACATTACACCCACCAGAGCTTTTGCACAACTAGCAGGCCCTCAACTAATAGCCCGGTGTGCTCAACTCATAGCCCTACGAGCACAGTTCAGCCAACAATCTTGCATGAACATCAAACACGAGTAGGACATGCACAGCAAGCACATAAGGCATTCTGCTGAACTACTGTAGAGTAGTGGCTGTTCACGAACTGAGCCTGAAGGGTCGTGAAATGGTTTTCAAATTAGTCAAACTAGGCAGTCGATGCCTACTTACCTATAGTCGGGGCCCATGCCACTGTAGATCATACCATTGTGCTTAGTAATCATTTCAATTTTATGCACACTGTGCTCATCGTAAAGAGTTGACTTTTGTTTTTTCTCGGTGGCAAGCACGATTCCATTCGATGCTGCAGCAGAAGAGGTAAGAAATGATTTAAATAATCTTGCTTTGGCGACTATCAATCCCATTTCCCTCACAGAACCCTCAAGCTCTGCAATTTTCACCGACCACAAAATGGCATCACGACATGTAAGAAGCAGCTGAGGAGCAGTGAAATGGGCAGCAACTCCCAGGAGCAATACTAGAATGCAATCTTGCTGAACCAAAAGCAAAAGAACAATGACTTTCATGCTAGGCTCTCATCTCGCGTGGGACTCGGACACAACGAAGCAAATGCCAGAAGAAGCTGTAGGACACAGCAGCAAGCCAACATAAGCAATTGACAGAAGACGATAATATGGGGATGCAAATGCAAAGAAACCTGCTAAAGAAAGCTTATTGAGTCAGGAAAAAATAAAAATAGTCATCGTGCAAAAGAGAAATGAGCATGGGGGACTCGTAGGGGGAACTTCATGGGGGGACTCGTCTGAAACAGAACAACCGAGAGAACTCCATTACATGTTCATGAAGCAAGCAGACCAAATTTGAAGTTGGCAGAAGCAACACGTTCAGCAATCGACAGAACCCCCTCTCAAGGTAGCAGCAAGCTATGGACAATGCTGCATGTACAGCAGTACATACACCGCTGCTTTGGCCAGAGGTTAACATGCTCGCCCAGACCAAGGTCTGGCCGAAATCGTGGGCTCGAGCGCCTCGGCATATGTGAAGCACCTGAATAGAGATTAAGTTCACTTTGGGTGCCATACAAATGAATTATATTTTATTACAATAAAGATTTGCTGTATGCTAGCGAGATGGTGGCACGAACATAAAATATAGCACGACATTTACCTTTGATGCCAACTGATGGTGCACCAGAAGCCACTGCTTGCAATGCATACTCGATCTGAACAAGTTTTCCCGATGGGCTGAAAAAGGAAACAATTATCAGGTGTAGAAAAAAAGCCCATACCTATAGCACACCTCAACTTTTTCTTCGTCAGTCACGAACCATACACCCTGCCACCATACAGTAACCCAATCTCTATACCACTCCGTGACCAATCAACAATCACTACTGTTGCTGAGCACCTCATTTCTACAATGAGCCACCAGGGCATTTCACGACAAAACATGTGATACATTAAGAATTTTAATGACACCAATAGCAAAGCTTCGACATCCACTGCAATCCAAGTGAACAAATTATTGCAGCCATGATAAATGATCTCCGGAGAAAGATACTTTTATACAGACAGGGTCGTCACACATTTGAAACCATTTTTAATTACTTCTGGCATATTTAAGGGCTCAGAAAGAGACTTTACTCTCGTAGAGCGCTAGATAAATGTTTTACTAGTGTCATCATTGTTACTATTACGATAAGCGGCAAACTTACTCGTCGTAACCAGACAAAACACACCCTTAGCAAATACGAACCACTGGTAATGATAATAATAATAATACATTTGATATAGCGCCCTCAGAGAACTCAATCTCTTTCTAGGCACTTTGCATCATCTGCAAAGGAAGCACGGTCGAATGGTTAGTGGTAGCACGCTCCTTAAACAACAAGAATAAGATGGTTAGGGGTGACATGCACAGAGTCAGTATGCAAATATGGTTAGTGGCAGCATGCACAGGGTCAGCATGCATAAGCACATAAAGATCGAAGTCACAGAGACCCAATAAATGCAGTGATAAATGGATGCGTTTTTAGTTTCTTTTTAAATGTGGTCAAGTCAGGGGATGTCGTGATGCAAGTTGGGCGTGAGTTATAGGCTTAGGGAGCATACGAACTAAAGGTGTTGTCTCCAAAGAATTTGAGGTTTGTATGGGGTATAGGTAAACAATTCGATTTCGAAAAGCTGCTGGTACGATGCTTAGCCTAGTGGGGGAGTAGATCTGATAGGCTGGCGGGAGCCAAATAATGAAGGGGCCTAAAAGTGAGTGACAAAACCTTGAAGTCGATGCGTTGCTTGACTGTGAGCCAGTGCAGGTAGGCGAGAAGTGGTGAGATGTGGCAACTGCAGCACTTACGACAGACAAGCCTAGCTACAGAGTTTTTCACCAGCTGTAGGTGCCTGATTGCACAGGCCGGTAAACCAGCAGGCAGTGAGTTAGTTACAAAAAACCAAGACGGGATGTCACAAATGCATGGACCAATTTAGATGTGGTATCCCTGTCTATAAACAAGCCCGAATTTTAACAAAGTTATGTTGCTGAAAGTAGGCAGACGACTTTGGAGCTGATGTGGTCGTCTATTGAAAGGACACTTTGGAACATGACACCTAGATTTCGTGTGGATTCAATAGGAGATGTGCTGGCAGAGTCGATTTTGAGTGTTAACCATTCCAATTTCTGAATCACACTTGGTTTGCCCGTAACCAGTAAGTTGGTTTTACCATCATTCAATTTAAGAAAGTGTGCTGCCATTCATGTGCGGATGCCATCTATACATGCAGCAAGAGAATGTAGAGAATTCGACGTACTCGAAGGCTAGGAGGAATCAAACCAAAGGTACAACTCTTCTGCATGGAAGTGAAAGCCTAGATTGTGCTTGGCAATCACAACAGCTAGAGGGAAAGTATAAATCGTGAAAAGAACAGGACCAAGCAATGAGCCCTGAGGTACCCCATATTTCAGAGGTTCCTCGGATGATCTTTATTCATTCGCATCAATACTCTGGGAGACTGCTCTGCACAGTGACCTAGCCATCCTGCTACTAAGATTAGGAGGCCAAGCCAGCACGAGCGACATAATGGTAGTGCCCAATACTCTTCATCTGTGACTACATCTGCAGGCAGACATTATAAGGTTGCACGGCTCTGCGAGCCCAAGGCTCAAACGGATGCAAGGGCCGCTGTGCACATAATTTTATCAGCGATCACAGCAACTTCAACCAAAAATGCACCTGCCCACCAACGAGCTGTGGTGCGTTGCGCCTTCTAAGCGACGCATGCAGAAATTACAACCGCGAGGCCGACCTTAATCTAGCCTGAATTGTTTCCTCTGCCTGCTAACTGCTGGCCTGCCGACAGGGCTTGGCCCCGGGTTAAGATGCTCGCCTTTTGAACAAGGTCGTAGGCTCGAGCCCTGTAGCATATTTAAAGCGCCTATTTCTCTTACGGCCGGCGCTATACAAATGAAATATATTGCTTTATTGTACATGCCAATGTTCGGTTCGGACCAGCGGCAGATAAAAAAGCACGCTCACACCGTCCCTCAGCGGCGTTCACTTCTTGCAGTTTCAAAATCGCTTCACTGAGCCTTCACTTATAACAGCAATATTTAACTGAACGCTGATATAAGGCAGTAATTCGTCTCTCGTCAGCAATATCACCATTTCGGCGGGTACTCGCGCTTCAGCGTGACCGTGCGACTTTGAATATCGAAGTGGAAGGACTGTCGTCGAACTGAATCAAGACGAACGCTAAGCTCTCACGAACACTTTCTCTCGGCGGTTATGCAAGAGAAAAGTGGTCACGATAACAAGCGGAGAATCGATCTCACCTGAAGGTAGTAAGCGAGAAACTGTACCGCTCCGTCATTCCACAGACAGCACCGCGTCCGCCGGAAGCCAAAATGCTTCCGGCGAATGGACCAATGATCGGGCGAGCCGGTTGGCTTCGGACCGGAAATATGGCGGCCCCCGCCGTGCGGCTGCTGGTGGAGGCTATCGGTAGCCTGGACAGTGTCATTCAAAGAGCTGTGTACAGCAGCGGGATCTACCTGCGTGGTAAGTGGTCCACCGAATTTTATTTCCTATATTTGCATACGGTTCTGACTCACTTATCAGAGACGACCTTTCGGCTCTGGATGGCTTGCTCGCTATTGCTGCTGCTTTTAGTCTATCCGTCGCTGCAATTGAGGCCTCGCTTGAGACCGTTGCGCGTCCGGAGAAATTCTAATTCGTAACACATTCTACTCGTGAGGTTCGTTTTATTGCACTCAGGAAATACGAATGCATGAGCAATTGATGTTAGCGTTGTTGGGCACCAAAAAGCATGTCACCCTTAGCCATGTCTAAACGTAGCTGCCCTTCACTTAACGCGAACTTACCAGCTGCTGTTTTTTTCACCTGGTCTGTCCGGAACAATTTCTTTAGCATCCTTACTGTGCTACTACTCTCCGTGTGCGCGTCGAGTTAAATGGATTTGAGGCACCTAGCTGTGTTTCACATTTAGTCATAAGCCAGAGGGCGGTGCCGTCTTTTTGTCTGGATACCGCCCTCGATCTTGATTTTAAATTGCCGAAGGGTGATGTCGGTGAGAGTACGGAAGTTGGTTGGTTATAAGGGTGAGGAGGTTGTAAGAAGCAGCGCAACATGGCTGGATGAAATCAGGGAATACTAACGGAGAGCGTCTGCCACGGCAGTGAGAGCAGAACAATTCGCATGGAGAAAGGACTGATTCCGTAGCCTCTGATTTTTGTGGGCCAGTCCTCTATCAATTTTCTTTCTTACGCAACGACAAGTACTCTCCTGCTGCCGGCTATGGCTCATTCTTTTCAGCAGTCCTGAGCTGCTACTTCCATGCTACTCACTACCTCAACTGCTCACCTGACTCTGCTATGCTTCCTACTTTCTCTTTGTTGCGTGAGATGAAGTCTGTTGGCTACCGAATGCGTACCGAAAGCCGCTTAGGCTGTGAGTGCGCTATACAAAATTCTCCTGCGTAACACGCACATGGTCTCTGTGGCTTTGTTGAGTTGCAGACGGAAATACATTACATTACTTATTTGACCAGATGTCTCACTCCATGCCCTGTGTGCACTGGCTACACAGTGCCCGAGCTTCTTAAAACGATGCTTGTATGATGCCAATTCAAGCTTAGGTCCGAGCATTTTGTGGCGTGAGCTAGTTTTGTGGTCATACCTCGTACAAACCTTAAATCCTTTGGAGACCGTGCATTTAGTTCATATGCTCCCAAAGCCTGGAACTCCCTCCCGACCTGCGTCAGAACATCCCCTGACCTGACCACATTTAAAAGGAACCTAAAAACACACCTATTTAGGACAGCATTTAGTGGGTCCCAGTGATTCGTCCTTGATGTGCTTATGCATGCTGACACTGTGCATACTGCCACTAACCACATTTGCATGCTGACCCTGTGCATGTCACCGCTTACCATATTACTCATTTTGTTTGTTTTTTAAGCATGGTTTTACTTACCATTCAATTGCATTTCCCTTTGCAGCAAATGTAAAGCGCCTAGAAAGAGATTTAAGTTCTCTGAGGGCACTTTATCAAGTGCATTATTATTATTATTATCCTAAACAATAAAGATGTCTGTAGTGCCGAGAAGCAAAAGCCGTGCCCACATCCGAGAGTCCTGTTAAACAGAAACGATTTAATTTTTGTATTACACGACCCTGGATGTTGGAATGGTTTTATGCTAATAATAATAATACACTTGATAAAGCACCCTCAGAACTCAATCTCTTTCTTGGCACTTTACAAGGAGAAACCCCCTAACCCCTTTTTCGTGGGAAGACCCGCAATGAGGCTTAGAATTATGATAATAATAATAATAAACTTGATACTGCATACTTAAAGAGCTCAAATCTCTTCTATGTGCTTTGGCAAGCGTTCGCACAGACCAGACAAGCATACACTGCATTGGCTGTCTCAGCCCTAAGAACCAGTCGAAAAGATGCTTTTAGATGGTACTTGTGTAAAGTTTAGAGCAAGAAGTGACAGCATACTCATGGAGCAGCAGAAACTGGTCTTTATGAGCTGGTGTAACTTACATTAATGATGCTCTTGGACTGGATTTGCCTATGCTTTTCACTTTTGCTTGATCTCTTCACTTTTCTTTGAAGAGGTAACCACTAAATGCAAAGGGTTAAGAAAGTGAGAGGGCTTGAAAGCTAACGTGCCAGCTTAAGTGAAAGCGGGAAAGCTAAAGTGCCATTGCAAGTTCACCAAACTGAAAATCAGAAGATGCCATGCAGGAAATGGCCTCTGGGGAAGTAGGCCATCCCCATAAATCGCCAGGGTACTGAAATTCGGTCGGACATTCCAGTGTTGTTAGCCATTTGTGCTCTCATCGACACCCCTTGCTGTAGGAAACTGGCTTGTCAATATCTCTTGATAAAAATAATGATAATAATAATGCACTTGATAAAGCGCCCTCAGAGAACTCAGTCTCTTTCTAGGCTCTTTACATTTGTTGCAAAGGGAAATGCAATTGAATGGTGAGTAATATCATGCTTGATATACAAACAACATGAATAACATGGTTAGGGGTGACAGGCACAGGGGTCAGCATGCAAATGTGGTTAGTGGCAGCATGCACAGTGTCAGCATGCATAAGCACGTGAAGGACGAATCACGGGGCCCACTAATTGCTGTCCTAAATAGGTGTTTTAAAGTTCTTTTTAAATGTGGTCAGGTCAGGGGATGTTCTGACGCAAGTCGGGAGGGAGTTCCAAGCTTTGGGAGCATATGAACTAAATGCACGGTCTTCCCTATGCTTTATATAATGAGGTCACGGTAACTTAAGTAGCACTAAGAAGAGAAAACTTTCTCAGCTGTGGTAGTGATGGTGATTCCAGTAAGACCTTGCTAGCTGCCTGCAGCATACTCTGAGTTTTGGCATGGTCATCTGGTGGCTGCTGTGATTCGCTGGCTAGCACTGCTTTCTTTCTCAATCTCTCTCGTCCTTGATGTGCTTATGTGTGCTGACACTGTGCATGCTGCCACTAACCACATTTGCATGCTGACCCTGTGCACGTCACCCCTAACCATATTATTCATTTCGTTTGTTTTTCAAGCATGATTTTACTTACCATTCAATTGCATTTCACTTTACAGCAAATGTAAAGCGCCTAGAGAGAGATTAAGTTCTCTGAGGGCGCTTTATCAAGTGAATTATTATTATTATTATTAATGTGATTATGGGCACTGTTTATTATGTGAATGTGTACTGGTGTCATTCTGTTTTGTTGTTGATTCATAGGCTCACGCGTGTGCACAAGAAATGTGGGTGTTGTGTATTTGAGCATTCCCAGAGCACCAGTCGTTCTGTGCTAGCAGGGCATGGTACACCTGTGTACCGGTCTGTCTTCTACTTACTCGGGCCTCATTGGGTCATTTTTGTGGATTCTCTTTTAATAGACTCCTGGTAAAAAAAGGCTTGTGTCTGTCGATGCCTACCCTTTTCTGCCGAGTCAGGCTTGGTATTTACAAACCACTGAGCTACGTTTAATCATGTCGTACTCGTTGTCGAGGATCTCCAACGGAGCCCGGGTAGCCGTTCAATGCTCAGCCACAACAGTAAGCTTGACGACAGCTGTGACTACATCCCCTTGTTTACCGACCGATGCAAAATTAGGCTTTGCTCAAGCGCACATGCTTATCCGGTGTTAGCTGTGAAATTTAGTTTGCAGTGATGTCGGTCAGCGATTGCTTTATTCTTAGCCGTCGCTTTATTCGAAAACCAAAAAAATAGCCGATGCTTAGATTCGAAAAATTTTGCCAGCAAGTTTATGTTGCACTTGTGTAACGTCCCTTAGTTTCCAATGCATGCATATTAAGCTAAGGCTAAGACTACCCCTCTGCATTTAACCAGGGTTTAATTAAAGTGGTCCGGGTGCTTGTGCTTATTAACAACCGCAGGACGGACGATCTCTGTCCGACCAGTCAGCAGCTAACCAGTGCACCTCGTCATTCCTCGGGGCCGCTTCTTCCTTATGGACTTCTCGGCGATTACCGCGGCTAGCATTGCATCTGTCTCCCGCAGCGCTGCTGTTACCACTGTCTAGGTGTCCTCCCTGGCTACTTCGATGATCCGCCTGCATTCGCTGTGCTCGGCGAGTGCGCTGAGAGTGGCTCCGGCGGCGGGCTTGAGCTCCCATCGGACGATGGCTACAGCTCGGCAACCGTTCTGGATCAAATCATCGACAGAGGCTTCCTTTGGGGAGCAGTGCCGAAGAGCAGGCGGTCGTTGGAGAAAAGGCAAAAGCGCAAGTTCGGTCTGAGGGGCCACTTCGAGCAGGCCATTCCAAAAAGAGACATCGTGGCCTGTGTGGTCTGCGGCCACTGGCACGAGAAGACAACCATATGCGGTGAGTGCTAGCATGCCTAGGCCTAGAAGGCGTAGCCTGTGTCGTGCCATGCTTTCACCGATGACTGCCGAAACTGCTGCCTGTGCTAATGTATTAAGTTGTGTTATTGCTTGCCGACGACGAAGATGGCTGCTTTCGGGTGTATAGCCACTGGGGTGGGGGAGGCCGACAGCAATGCCTGCTGTGACATCTGCTTGGTGTTGCTATGTCACCCTGCCACACCTGTATTGCTCGGCAGTTACTGCAAATAATCGGTTACGTTGTCCTTGTACAATATGTTTGAAGGGCTTTTCTACACTGCTCGATGCCTTCACCTCCCTCTCATTCTAATGTTCACCATGCTCTTGCAGGCAACTGCTATGACAAAGTGAGGAAAGAAACCGCCAACATTAAAGCTTCCATCAACAGACAGGACTTCTACTTTAATTCGCCGAAAACAGAAACTGTGGTCGTTTATGATGACGAGAAGGAACTACTTCCTAAATTTGAGGGTAAATACATAGTAGAACCAAAGAAGACTAGGCCCAGCTGGTGGCCAAGGAATCTGCTTACAGGCATCAAGGATTAGCCACCACCTGAAATGCAACTACTGACTCTGTAATACTTTTTTGACTGTACCAGTCCCAAATCTTCGTGAACCCGGCATACTAGCAGAGCCGAGTGGTGGTTGGCCTGCTGGCATTGAAGGACTTGGTGCATGCCTCTAATGGCCGTATTAGTTTTGAGTGAAAGGTAGATTCATGCCATCGCATCTTTTTAGCCGTTGTGCTAGCGATACTAGTTTGTGATTGTATTGCTTAATAAACTATAGTAAACTGCTTGCAAAAAAATTATCATCTGAAAGAGTCTGTTTTAGCTTTAATCAAGATCTGGCTTCTTCACATTAGCTCATAGAATGTGGAGCTGGTCGTTGTTTGTGCTAAAGAAAAGATTAGCCCGTGCAAGCAGACCTTGATTGGACATCGGACACATAACTCTGAAAACCAGATTGTGTAGGGGTCGAACGGAAGCACCTGAAAATTTGGAGAGCAGTCCAGCAACCTTGTCAGCTTTCCGGGGAATGGCTTATGTACACCGCCATAGTACCACTTGTCAGGTAGAACTGATTGCTGCCGAGCTGGTTTGGCCCGGTGGTTAAAGTGCTCGCCTTTAACGACCGAGCTCAGTGGGAATGTCGCCTTTAACGACCGAGCTCAGTGGGAATGTATTTGGTGACCGAGGTTGCTGGCTCGAGCCACGGGCCTACGTGAAGCGCCTGAATAAAGATCGGGTTCACTTGAGGTGCTATTCGCACGAATTCTATTTATATATTTTCATCAACACGACTAATTTAAGAAATCGGTCCATATTTCAATTAGCATTTCATGGGCATTGCTATTTGGGGCTTTGATAAAAAAAAAAACTTCGTTTGCATTGTGCCGTAAGAACTTAGTCTATATCCAAGTTCATTACTTATGCCGACGTCCTCAAACCCACAATCTTGGTTTTTAAAGGCCTTACTCTTCGGATAAAACCGTAGTATTGCTGTTTGACCTGTAGGCTTTTGATATTAATGCTAGAGGATTTACTGACAGCAAAATAAGGTGTCACATGCAGTGCTTAGCCTTCTCGGCTCTGAAGGTAAGTCGGCCTGAACAACTTTTGCAGTCAGCAGCATCTGTCTCGTGAATAGACCTAATTTAGGTGAGCTGTTTCGACTCACATCTGATTTCGGAGCTTTTATCTTTAATTCTATTGGATGACTTGGCATACGTCTCTGTTCATCACAGCTTTTTCTCTATCTGAAGTGTCTGCTTATGCCTGTGTCTTCTGAAACTAAATGTTTGAGTAATCAATAGACACGCTTCCTTTATATCATATGTCAAGTGCCTATAAATTTGGTTCTCTTGGGGCGCCATATCCTGTACATGTTTGATCATTGTAATCATATCCCTTTGTCTGTATATAATGCTGTATCTAGAGAGTGTTAAGCGTTATATTAGTCATGCCGAAGATTTAGCCACGATCTTTTATATATAGTTGATAACTGTTCTACGTGGACGTCACTCATACCTCTAAAATCGATAAATTTAGACTGAATATTAATTTGAACAGGACGATCGTGTAGCACTAGCAAATGATAAGTGGGGAAAAGCATTCATTGTATAGACATGGAAAACGCAAATAACCAAGGTCAACTGTTATAAGTGAAAATTTTACTTTGTGTCATCGCACCGAAACGACCGATTTCAAGAATGGTTCCATTAGAATGACATACCAAGGAGCATCATGCTGATGCTCTGCAGAGCTGCTGCTGATTGCTATTTTGCGGTGCATACAACTCAGCAATCCCAAGGGTGAGTTAACGGAGATTCTCCAATTCTTCACGGGTAAGAGAATTAATTGGGGACTCAACCCGCTTCCTTCGGGACTGCAACCCTACATCGCCCTACCCTTACTCCGTGTCTTCCTTGCCTGAACTGAACTCGGCTAAATTCTCCAATCCTAAGAAGACCCTCGATCCTCTTTACACCAACGAAATGGTAATTCACGATATGGCTTGCCACTTTTGCTGAATATCTCTTGGAATACTCCGAAAATGTAATGGTGTTTGTTGAATTATGTTTTTCGTGTAAGGTTCTCTATTAAGCAGAAGAAGCTTATATTAATACACTTAGGCAGCTTCCGAGAACTCAATCTATTTCTAGGTGCTGTAAAGGAAGCATGATCATATGATTGCAAGTAATATGCAGGACCAAACAAATGTTGTGAGAAATAGGTGCGTTTTGAGCTTTTGTTTAAATATTGTCAAGTGAAAGGGGATGTCGAGAAGTCTATCGGAATTGAGTTATGTTTTTATGTTACGAGTTATCTTGGTGTGTTTATGTTATCGTCATTCAATTTTAGGAAGTTTCTTGTCACCCAAGTGTGAATGTCAGAAATACGCGAAGCAAGGGAGTTGAGAGACTTTGACATGCTGGAAGGCTGAGAGGGATCAAAGCACAAGTACCGCTGTGTGCCATCTGCATAGAAATGAAAGCCTAGATTGCTTGGCAATCACGTCGGCAAGAGGGACAGTATAAACTGGGGAACAAACCTGACCGAACCCTGAGCCCTGAGGTACCCCATATTACAGAGGACCTCGGATGATCTTTGTCCATTCACATCAATACTCTGGAGTCTCCCACTGAGATAATACCTGAACCGTTGCAGAGCAGTGCCATGAGCCCTTTGGTGCCCCATGCTTGAGAGGCTCCTCGAATGTCTTTTACTGGTTGATGTCGATGCTTTGAAGACTCCCACTGAGATGTAATGCAATGGAATGGAATGTATCTCCGTCTGTAACTCCTCAAAGTCATAAAGACCATGTGGGTGTTACGCAGGAGAGTTTTGTATAGCGTACCCACAGCCTAAGCGGCTTTCGGTACGCATTCGTTAGCCAACAGAAATCGCCTCACCCAACAAAGAGAAAGTGGGAAGCAAAGCAGAGTCAGGAGAGCAGTTGCGATAGTGCGTAGCAAGGAAGTAGCAGCTCAGGACCGCTGAAAAAGATGAGCCATAGTCGGCAACAGGAGAGTAGTTGTCGTTGCGTAAGAATTGTCGAGGCGAGTTCCACAGCCTAGGACTTGCAGAGCTAAAGCTTCTGTCGCCAACGGTCTTTAAACAGAGGAATGGAACAGCTAATTTATTGTCCACACAGGACCTGAGGGCGCGAACAGGCTGAAACTAATGCAGCAGTTCAGCTAGGTACGAAGGAGCTAAGCCGTGGCGGGCCTTGTGGGTCAGCGTAAGAACTTTGCTCTGTATTCGTTGCTCAACCGGCAGCCATCCAAGCTCTTTTAGCAAAGGAGACACGCGCTCAAACTTCTGGGACTTGAAGACTAGCCATGCAGCCATATTCATAGTCTGCTTCAGTGGCATAATAGCTTTCTTTAGCAGCCCAGCCAAAAGGGAATTACAATAATCAAGCCGAGACAGAACTAAGGAGGTAGTTAAAATTTTTACAAGCAACTGTGGGAGACAGCTCTTAATCTTGGATTGGGATCGGACGTGACAGCTAGCTGTAGAAGCAGTCTTCTGGATGAAGCTTTTAAAATTGAGGCAGCTGTTGAAAACGACACCTAAATTTCGAGCACGTGGTGATGGTTGCACAACAGCATCACCTATTAGAAGAGCAAAGCCTTTTAATCCAGCCACACGCTTAGGATGTCCTATGAGCAGCAGTTTGGTTTTACTATCATTTAATTTCATGAAGTTTTTCGACATCCAGGATCGAATATCGGCAAGGCAAGCATTCAGTTTCTCAGTTGCCGAAGCATATTCCGACGGTTTGAATGACAAATACAGCTGAGTATCGTCAGCATAGAAGTGATATCCTATTCCATGGGCCTTAATCACTTTTCCCAGAGGTGTGTATAAATGGCGATCAGCAAGCGGCCGAGTACTGACCCTTGAGGGACTCCACAGGTGGGCCTTCTCGTGTCTGAGACCTGACCCACACACGACATGAATTGAACACGATCAGACAGATATGATTTAAACCACGCCAGTGCTTCGTATGCCAGACCGATCGTTGTTCTCAATCGTTCAAGCAGAACTTCGTAATCAATGGTGTCGAAGGCAGCAGACAGATCTAGCAGAGCTAGGGCAGTGACATTCCCGTCGTCGTTGCCACGTAGAATCTCATTGTTAACACGGAGGAGAGCAGTTTCAGTAGAGTGCTGCCCCTTGAACCCTGATTGAAATGTTTCTGATATTCCATTATTTTCAATATGTTCAACCAGCTGCTTAGCAAAAAAATTCAAGAATCTTTGATAAGAACGGAAGAAGGGAAACTGGACGATAGTTTGCTAGGACCTCTGTGTGTAATCCAGGCTTTTTAAGAATAGGTCTAATGATTGCCGATTTGAAGGACTTGGGGACGACCCCTTTTCCCAAAGAAGCATTAAAAATCTTGGTTATGGCAGGGCTAAGTTGGTCTGCTTGTGAAGACCACAGAGATGAGGGTATAAGGTCTTCAGGAGACAAGCTCTTTTTGCTAGACCTTATTAAGGCAGCCACATCGCATGCAGAAACCTCGGAAGACCTTTTAGGGAAGGTCACAGGTTGTGGAACCGCGATTGCTTTAGTCGGAGGGGGCTTAATGGAGCACGAATGTGCACAGTTTTTTTCAGTAAAGAAGGCTGAAAACCTTTCGGCTGAGCCCTTAATATCTGGGGAGTCAGACCACACAGCATTGGCCAGTAAATGGTTTACTGTCTTATAAATCTGTTTAGTGTCCGACTGGCAGGAACTCAGCTTTCGAATGAAAAAAGAAGCCCTGTTTTTTTAAGCTTTCGGGTGTAAACTCTAAGGAAGTCTTTGAAATTGACTAGATCTGCTTCAGACCCCGATTTCTTCAAACGACGTTCAAGCCTGCGCTTAACCCGGGGCATCTTTAGGAGTTTCTTTGTAAATTGAAAGGAATCTCCACGACTTTGAACATGGATAGAATGAACGGGAGCATGCTTGTCAAGAGCACTCCTGAGTGTCATGTTCATTGCATCAGTGAGGATATCGAGGCTGCCGGTCGAGTCTGAATGCAGATCAACAAGACCTGCATCACAAACAGATTTCAAAAGCTTGTCCATATCAATGCTTTGTAAGTTATGTCGTTTGACAAGTTCAACATTACCCTGTACGTACAAGGGAGCACGATCAGTAAATGATTGGACCTAAACAATCGTTGTACAGGTCCAGTGACGCCCAGGTGAAGTGAGAGGCGCTCGAGAAAGACGTGGTTATCAATAGCATCAAACGTTGCCGAAAGATCCAGAAAAGCAAGCAGAGAGACTCCGCCTAGGTCAGAACTCCTGAAAATGCCATTGTAAACCTATAGCAACAATGATTCTTCGAAAGGATCAGCTCTAAAACCTGAATGGAAGTTACCTGCTACTGTAGTTATGATGTACAAGTTTATCTGGCGTTCTTCCACGTAAATAGGCTAGCTGATTCGACAGGCACATTTAAACATCAGTAAAAGAGCCTTGACGGCTATCGCCACCACTTGCAATGGGCAATAAAGGATCGCCCGTTGCAGGACTCGAACCTTTAACTTGGGTTTTGATGGGCGAGCACGTCCTTTCCCCATTGTCGGACAACAGACCAGTATGAGCGCACTCCCATTATCCAGACGGCTGCTGTACCTCTATGGCAATGCTGTGCTCGACTTTGTCCGTGGGACCTAGTTTCTAGCTAGCCATCCGACCATAGGCCTGCAAGAGCCTCGAGAATTCCAGACCTGCCTCTTGGCCAGAGGTCTTCCTGCGATGGGGTCATCCGGTCCTTCCTCAGCTTCTAGCATATGGCCTGTGCTCCGAGGCCAGACTGTTCCGGGATCCTCTACCTGCTTTTTTGGCTGCATTTGCTTGCTTGCTTGCTCTGATGATCTGCCAATGGAACGGAGAGTATCATCCATATCACTGTCTTGTATTGGTTCTGACTGGGCCTGTGGTCCGAATGATCCGTCGGCTGTAATAATACTAATGATAATAAAAATGTGGCATCTGTACAACACCATCGGAGAATTAAATCTATTTCATAGCACTCTACAAGTTCGATAAAAGAAGTATGTCAATATGATTCGTCATAGCATGCACAGTGCATAATTAATCCCGTCATCAGTCAACTATGGGTATCCATAGGTATTTTGTGGATTTGTTCCTTCCTGTGTCGTAGAGTCTGCATCTGAAGCCTGACCTGACCGAGTGGACTTCGAGGGGCTGTCTCTCGTGTTTAGACTGGACTGTGATGGTTCCGTGTTGGTTGGTTCGCAGGGGCAGTTAAGCAAATAAAAAAATATTAGCTGAATTAAAAGCCTCGTTCGTTTAGCGTTAGAAGAGCCTTAAAGGCTATCCCCATCGCTTGCAGTTGGCAATAAAGGATCGCCCACTGCAGGAGTCAAAGCCAAGACCTTGGTCGTGAAGGGCGAGCATCTTATCTGTGGACTCTACCACGGCCCTTAAATCATCGTTCTGATGGTCTCAGCCAGCCAATCAATACGGACTATCTACCTAGTCAACGTCATCCGCTACCTTCGCTCTGGCATCGCACAGGGCACAATTCCAGACACTGAGTTGTCCTGAGGGAATTTGTCTTGCGTTAGCTCTGCACGAAAGTGCTGATACTTCACAATTCAAGTCCTCGATTTTGAGTCCAGCAGCAGGCAATTCTATAAAGACGGCAACAGCTCTTGTGCCGCTGTACAAGCGAGGCTGCTAAATCAGCTGGCGGGTGCCTCAGTTGACATGCATTAACTTCTATAAGCGCCTAGAAAGAAATTGAGTTCTCTGAGGGCGCTTATCTATCAAGTGCATTATTTTTATTATTATTATAAAGAATAAGTATAACCAGTGCATGCGGCAATGAAGAGATGGGTGACGACGGGGAAATGGTAATTAGCGAGAGACGAAGGACGGCCCCCCTAAGGAACTCTGAAAGTGACAAGCCATGCAGCTGCGATCATCGCACCAACTGAACTCGGTAGACATTAAAAATTCGTGGTATGATGAGATACAGCCTCCACGATGTCCTACACTTCGACTATTTCACCGATTGACATACATTTTTGGTTGCAGTGGGCGGGCGAATAAATTACACTTTCCTACAAATAAAAACTGTTTTCAGTTGTGTTTTCAATTTAATATGTGCTTCAATTATATTGCGGGATGCTCTTTCAGAATATGCAATTAGTTTTAACCCAGCACGTCAGGATTTCTAACAATCTGCACATTTTTATTTTACAATACTTTCATAGGCAATACATATAGTTTTTACATTGTTTAATAATAATACTATCTAGACTATGTATAATTTAAACAGAAAGTAAACAGAATTATTATTTATATTTACAATATAATAATAACAACTTAAACAGAAAGTGGCTTGACTGAGCCCCAATTTGCGTTGCACTATTTTGTACAGTGCAACTACACACTTCAACCAATCGACCACGTACAATCTCGGGCAATGTATTGCAATCGACGGCCTTGCATTAGCTTAACGGCTCTTACGTGTGCAGCTCATTAGCTGGCAAAAGGAATGCCCAAAACCTTGAAATAGTTTCCAACGAGTTTCACAGCAAAGCGACAGAAGCTCTACGAAAAAGTTCCTTTTTTATTGCATACGGCAGTACACTCTGAGAAAGGTGTACTCACAAAATTTTACTTGGATCGGACGCGGGCTGCCAATCGACCGCAACGGTCCGGGCTAAAACAGCAGTCCACCGCAAGACGACTATTAATCTATTTCACCGAGCTCAAGCTATTATTTCATATTAAAGCAATCACGTAAATTTGAGCCATTACATCTGCATCCTCGCACTCTCACGATACGCAGCAATCACCAGGAATGGCCTGGGCAAGTACTGCAATCCACACTAGTCCATTGCAAATCATCCTTAAATAGCCAATGCGAAGCTATAATTTACATTGCATATAAGACTAGGCTCAGTTACTCAAGTTAACACAAACAATTGTGCACCATTGTGCGTAGTTCCCAGACAATGCCCTGCCGTCGTCAGCAACGGCTCGGTAACATGACGCAGTCCATCACAAAATGGTGGGAAAGCGTACACTAGAAGCTCTAATTATGATTTCCCATTGCTATACTCTTCGTTTATAGTGTACTTGCACAATTTCATTATCATTGCCTCAAGAATTCTTTTGAAACGTACAGCCTTCCACTGCAACGGTCCCGGCCAATACCGAAATCCACTGCATTCTGCTACAAAATGCCTTGAAATCGGTTTTTCAATGCACCAATTTTGAAAAAATATTACAAAGCACTATATTTAACGTGAAATAACATGATTTTAACCAATTGCGAACGTACAGTCTCGGGCAGTGCATAGTAATCGACAGAAATGGCTCGGCTCAAAGCCCACAATCCACGACTTTCGTAGCAAATTGACCAAAAATTGGCGGCGCCAAGCTCCAATTCTCATTGCATATAACAACATTTCACTGTGTTCAAAGCGAAACTGTTGAATTTTCAAGCTATTTTCCCCGCTAATTGCCGACAATGCACCGCAATCGACAGCAATAGCAGGGGCCAATACCGAAATCTGCCGAAAATGAATGGTGCAAAACTCCGAAGCTAGGTTTCTCTGTCGTGAGCATCGCAGTTGCCACAACAAACCACTTCTCGCCGACCTGCACTGGCTACCAGTCAAGCAACGGATCGACTTCAAGGTTTTGTCGCTCACTTTTAGGTCACTTCATTCTTTGGCTCCAGCCTATCTCTCAGATCTACTCCCCCCCGCCAGGCCAAGCATCGTACCACCCGCTTTTCGGAATCCAACAGTTTACCAATACCTCGTACAAACCTCAAATCTTTTGGAGACCATGCATTTAGTTCGTATGCTCCCTACGCCCGGAATGGAATGACTTGCGTCAGAACATCTCCTGACTTGACCACATTTAAAAGAGCTTAAAAGCACCTATTTAGGGCAGCATTTAGTGGGTCCCTTTGATTCGTCCTTCATGTGCTTATGAGTGCTGACGCTGAATGCTGCCACTAACCACATTTGCATGCTGACCCTGTGTATGTCAACCCTAACCATGTTATTCATGCTGTTTATCAAGCATAATATTACTCAACATTCAGTCGTGTTTGCCTTAGCAGCAAATTTAAAGCGCCTAGAAAGAGATTGAGTTCTCTGAGGACGCTTTATCGAGTGCATTATTATTATTGTTATTGATGAACAAGAAATCGTTGCTCAAAGTTCAAACTCCCATTAAACGTAACATCTCAAAAATTTAGTTTTATAGCACCTTATGAGAATTTTATCTCTATTCAGGCGCTTCACATATGCTATGGGGCCCGACCCCCGACCTCGGTCATGAAATACCTTTAACTTTACTTTGGTTTGAGGCAAGCGCCTTGACCAGTGGTCCCAACTAGACGGTTCACATAATTTTAACCCAATTGCGTGCATTTAATCTCAGGCCATACATGGCAATCGACGGATATAGTCCGGGAAAATACGACTATTTTCATTATGATCCGTTACAAATCACCGGAAAGCAGCTGAACCGAGCTTAAACCTTTCTTGTGATCACAGCGAACTCCATTAAAAGCGAAACCATATCCTTTCAACCAACCGCGAACGTACAATCACTGGCAATAAATGGCAGTTGACAGCAACGGCCCGGGTCAATACTATAATCCGTGGCAAATCGACCACAAATAGGCGGAGCGAAGCTTCAATCGTCATTGCTTATAACGTTTAGCTTTTTTCTTTTAGGTGAAACTATGAATATCAAGCTGTTTTGCTCGTTAACTGTCCGCAAGGTTCGACAATCGATAGCAATGGCCGGGACCAATGCAGCAATATGTGCCAAATTGACCACAATTGGCATTGAAAAACTAGTATTCTCATTCAGCGGAACATCTCACACTGCGTGTGCACGTAGTTTGAACCCATCGTATGCGTTCAATGGACGGCAATGCATAACGATTGCCGGCAACGGCCCGGACAAATACGGGAATCCATAACGGTCCATTAAAAATAGACCAAAAGCTGCTGGGCGAAGATCTCAGTTTTCTTGCATACCACCTCGAACTGTTTTAAAAGTAAGACCACACCATCTCAACCAATCGCGTATTTACAATCGAGGGCAGTGCATGACCATTGTGGCTTGCCAAAGTTCCAACTTGTCTTGCGTATGACTGCCCACTGCTTTAAATGAATTCAATTACATCATTTTAGTCAATTGCCCACGTACAATCGCAGGCAATATCTGGCAATCGACAGCAATGACCCAGCAAATAGATAAAGATACCACGTCCAAGTTAGTTCATGCATTCGTGACATCCCGTCTCGACTTCTGCAACTCACTGCTTACTGGCCTACCAGCATGTGCGATCAGGCGATTGCAGCTTGTGCAAAACTCTGCAGCTAGGCTTGTCTGTCGTGAGCGTCGCAGTTGCCACATTACTCCACTTCTCGCCGACCTGCACTGGCTACCAGTCAAGCAACGGATTGACTTCAAGGTTTTGTCGCTCACTTTTAGGTCCCTTCATTCTATCGCTCCAGCCTATCTCTCAGATATACTACCCCATCAGGCCAAGCATCGTACCACCCGCTTCTCGGAATCCAACAGTCTAGAAATACCTCATACAAACCTTAAATCCTTTGGAGACCGTGCATTTAGTTCATATGCTCCCAAAGCCTGGAGCTCCCTCCCGACCTGCGTCAAAACATCCCCCGACCTGACCACATTTAAAAAGAACCTAAAGACACCTATTTAGGACAGCATTTAGTGGGTCCCTGTGATTCGTCTTTGATGTGCTTATGCGTGCTGACACTGTGCATGCTGCCACTAACCACATTTGCATGCTGACCCTGTGCATGTCACCCCTAACCATATTATTCATCTCGTTTGTTTTTTCAAGCATGATTTTACTTACCATTCAATTGCATTTCACTTTACAGCAAATGTAAAGCGCCTAGAGAGAGATTGAGTTCTCTGAGGGCGCTTTATCAAGTGAATTATTATTATTATTATCATTAAATACCGTAGACCATGGCAAATGGATCACAGTTTACCTGTTCGAAGATAAAAAAATTTCGATGTGTTCGCATATAATTTAAACCCACTGCGGCCGTGCAATCTCGCACAATGTATGGCAATCGAGGGCATTGGCCCTGGTCAAATTTCTCAATCTATGGAAAATCGTCTGCACATTTTCTGTGCGATGCTCAAATTGAAATTGACTTTGCACTCTTTAAAAGTTGATCTATTTTTTAAAGCATTGTGCATTTTAATTGTCAGACAATGTACATAAATATAATGCAATGTCTCAGGTTAATGCCACAATCCACTATAATCCATCGGTTATCCTCAAGAAATTGACTGTATGAAGCTTAAATTTGTATTGTACTCTACCCAGCCCTCGGTTTAAAGAGAAAGAACGGCATCTTTTAGCTATTAGTAAGTTCGTTCTCGGCGAATACACATTATTCCAACGCAGTGTTCATTGAAAACCTCACTATCCACTCTTATCTGCCACAAATTCGCCAGTAATTGGCTAGATATAGGTAAAAGCTTCCTCATATTGCAATACAGTATGATTAAAATCAGCGAATTATTTCAAGGTTTCGGGCATTCCTTTCTTCGGCTATTGAGCTTAAGGGTCATTACACAAATACTAGGCCCTCGTTTGCCGTACTTTGCCCGCGATTGTATGTGGTCGATTGGTTGAAATTATGTTGTATTGGTTAAAATTATGTCTTATGCGTTGCACTGTAAAACTAGTGTGCCATCGAATTCAAGACAAGTTGGGGCTTGGGCAAGCCACTTTCTGGTGATTTGAGACAGATGGTGGAAGGTGGTGGATTGAGGTATCGGCCCGGACGCTGCAATCTATTGCAGCGGACTTTGGGAGAACGCGCGGGCGGAACGGCACAAAATCAAAATTGTGTGGGTGCATTTAAAGTTTAGGGTAGTAAGCATTTAATAGCTTGAGCTTCGTGCGGCCAATTTATGGTAGATTTAAGCTGCCAAAAGTCAGTGGCAGAGCTAGCGAGCAGGGGGATAGCCTCACATGGGCAGAGGAAAGTATCTATTTTAACGTTACAAACCCAGTTTTCCAAAATTTGAGCTAAGATAATGGAGAGGAGCTTATACATGATATGTCACTTTTTTGCTTTAATATTTTGCTAAGCAACGTACCTGCTTTGAATACCACCCAACAGTGATTAACTGGTCGCCAAAATGTATTTGGTAGGCTTGTTTGTCCACACAAATTCGACATTCCACGGACTCAGAAAGCCCTCACAATGGAGGACGAAGATGAAAGTGTCATTCAGATTAATCATTGCACAGATGGGGACCTGTAGGACAGAGGAGACGTATCCTGTCAAAAATAACGGACGTGGCCAAAACGACGACGGAGGTGGCCGCGACGGTAGCGGGTGTCATTACGAGAGCCGACACGACGTTCCCAGAGGCAGTGTCGACGGTGGAGGTCGCAACGACCATAATCAAGTAGGAATCCGCAAAATCGGACATCGTAGAAGACAAGCCTATTCTGCTGGAATCAAGTTAAAAGTAAATTCATTGTGCATTCAGGACGGTGCCATTTATTTAGCAGAGGTGGATTTTATCAGCAGATGGAGGATCGAAGGATCTGAAAAATTGCCAAGGCAAGAAGGCATATTGGTGAAAACTTGTTATGCGGCGTGTGGATGTGGAGAGTGATGTTAAAGTGTACGTAGTTGAATAAAGAGAAAGTCGAAAAAAAAAGTTTTAATCAAGATGGTCCAACAAGAAGCCAAGACAATTGCCGCGGACAGGGGAGCTGTGAACTTTACAGGAACTGCAAAACGGTGCTACCACTTTATGAAATGCCAGGCCTGACCTGGCCGTGAGAACACGGACTAAATTGGCACAGAAATGTCCCTGCAGTATGAAGAAAAGCTCTTGCACTTCCAGAAGTCTGAAATTCAGCTGCACGAAGAACACAACTCTGAGATTTTCCATATCTGAAATATGGATGAGGTACCTGTAACATCTTATGCCTCTAGGTACAGAACTGTTTTTGTTAAAGGATCACGATGTTATCAATCAAACTGCAGAAATCGAAATAAGTCGATACACGGCAGTTTTGGCATTGTAGTAGATGGCACTGAACTTGAACCAACGGTCATATTCCAAAGTAAAACACTGCCAAAAGAACAGATTCCTGAAAGACTGGTCCTTGAAGTTCGCAAAAAGGCTTGGGTGGTAAGCAAGGGGACGAAATTATGGTTTTCAAAGGTGTGTGGCTGCCGACAGGAAGGTCTTTTTGAAAAAACCAGCCTTAATTGTGTTATACTCGTCCAGGGGACATTTGAAGGACGAGGTTAAGAAAGCGGCAGCTGACAGGACAACTAAGCTGGCAGTTATCTCGGGCGGTCAGACTAGTCAGCTGAGGCCTCTAAGTGCAAGCATCAATACATCATTCAAAGTGGCCTTCCGAGAAAATGTTACCAAATGGATGGTGGGCCAGTCGGGTGACAACTTGACACCAGCAGGAAGGATCAAGAAGCCATCTATTCGTCAGGTCTGTGAGTGGCTGATAAAGGACTGGAGCAGCGTAAAGCAAGAGATTATAGTAAAAGCTTTTAAGAAGCGAAGCATTTCAAATGCAAGGGATGGAACGGAAGATGAAGCAGTCTAAGAAGCGAGTGCCGCCGACCGTGATAGTAAAGGAGTTTCCACTAAATTTCAAGCTTATGATAAGAACGAGGACGATGGAGAGGGTATCGTCACCACTACAGATGCTAAGGATAGCGACAGTGACGAGCGATTATTATGAGTTATGAATTATGAATTATGCAGGTATACGAATAATAATAATAATAATGTACTTGATAAAGCGCCCTCAGAGAACTCAATCTCTCTCTAGGCGCTTTACATTTGCTACAAAGGAAACACGATCGAATGGTGAGTCTTGATGTCGTTCAGTTCATTCAGTTATTGAATACTGCAGCAGAACACTGAATTGAAATTGAACACTACAGCAGAAGTCGGCGACAGAACGAAAGAGGTTTCGTGTGGCTCATACATTCGCTGTGGACTAGTCGCTAAGTAAATCGTAAAGCCGAGGACCGATGGACGCTCCGATCAATTTACACCTAGCCGGGCCAGTGCACGGCTTGTTCCTCCGCGTAAGCAAAAAGTCCGCAGCTGCGGCGGCGGCGGAGTGAGCTCAATGCGCACCGCACTTCCTGGACGTCGCCGCCCGCATGGTGAGGTGTTTACTGACGTAAGACCCGCGTAAAAGCGAACCCGGCGAATGGACAGCGTGCGAGCGAATGACAAAGGAGAGGGAAGGCAGACCAGTGTCGAGCTTTTATACAAGACCATGCGTGAGTTCATCGACGATCCCTCCCAAACCACACTCCTGAGAAAGTTTTGCACTTGGCCTTGCTTCGTTGACGCGCCGGCGGTGGTTGCTCTGCAGGCATATTTTCTGGAGCATCTGCACGAAATCTAGTTATCGTGTTCTAAAGTGACCTTTCGCTAGACGTCCACGTCAGATCCATAGTTAGGTCTGCCTTCTTTTAGCTACATAACATTGCTAAAATTCGGGCTTGCTTAGACATGGAAACTACATGTAAATTGGTCCATGCATTTGTGACATCTAGTCTGGACTTCTCTAACTCACTTATCATAAGTCTTTCAGCTTGTGAAATAAGGCACTTACCGTTGGTGCAAAACTATGCAGCTAGGCTTGTCTGTCGTGAGCGTCGCAGTTGCCACATCGAACCACTTCTCACCGATCTGCACTGCCTGCCAATCTAATCGAGTATCGACTACAAGGCTGTGTCACTCACGTTTAGGTTACTTTATTCTCTGGATCTGGCCTACCTATCAGAACGATTTACCCACCTTGCTAGCACCCATTTTTTCTGACCCAAATCGCTTAGCTATACCACGGACGAACCTCAATTCTTTCGAGACCGTGCCTTGGGTTCGTATGCTCCCAAAGCCTGGAACTCACTCCCGGCTGACGTCACGACAGTTCCTGACTAAATAGCACATACAAAGCAGCTAAAAACGCTCCTGTTCCTCACAGCATTTGCTGCGTCCATGTTACTTTTTCTTTGTTTACTTTGTGTGCTGACTGCATGTTACCTCTAACCATAGCGAAACTTGTTGACACTCTGCATGTTATCATTAACCCTTTAATCCTGCTTCTTTTACAGTAAGTGCGTAGAAAGAGGTTAGGTATTCTGAGAGCACTGTGCAAATGTATTATTATTATTACTATGAAGTGCTGCACCTGTTATTAGGGCTGTGCCTTTGTGCAGCAGTGCTGCTGCGTCCCTATCTAGCAGTGAAGCACGATTGGTTTTTGGTGCTCAAGCTGCTTTGATGACGAATGAGTGGAGGCTGGAATAGCAAGCAGTTTTTTACATGGATTGGTCCAGGTGCATCCAAATGCTCGACCAATGTGAATTGAACTTGTGGCCAGAACATGTGATATGACTGAGGTGCTGTCTCTTTTGCCACACCTTACTTCCACTTGTAATTGATGATCCGGCAGTTTGGCCATCGGATGAACCTTTACATTGCAATGGGGGTGGTTTTCTCGACATCTACTCTCCAACTGCCGACTATGGCACATCTTTTTCAGCGGTCCTGAACTGCTACTTCTATGCTACTCACTACCTCAACTGCTCTCCTAACTCTGCTATGCTTCCCACTTTCTCTTTGTTGCGTGAGACGAAGTCTGTTGGCTACCGAATGCGTACCGAAAGCCGCTTAGGCTGTGAGTGCGCTATACAAAACTCTCCTGCGTAACACCCACATGGTCTTTTTGACTTTGTGGAGTTACTGATGGAGATACAACGTATGTCGGCTGGGCAGCAGGCCTTGCTCCATTGCCTGTGTGCCAGCTTGCTGATCAGAGGGGGACGGTTCGAAACTGCCAGTTGCATGAAACGTTGCGGCTTGATGCGCTGCATCCAGCTGGTCTTGGGTGGGTGAAAGGGGTGTTAGACTTTGTTTCGATGAAGTGGGAGGGCGACATCTGGAGAACCACGCATGGTTCTGCAGATGCTTGGGCTTAGCCTAGAGCTAGTTCGACATGTGGCGCAGTGTCCGAAGAAAAGGAAATCCAAAAGAATCCAAGGAATCCGGGAGTGCATGCGAATTAAGCTATGCACCGACTTGAGTTGCTTATAATAATAATAATAATAATAATAATGTACTTGATAAAGCGCCTTCAGAGAACTCAGTCTCTTTCTAGGCGCTTTACATTTGCTGCAAAGGGAAACACGATTGAATGGTGAGTAATGTCATGCTTGATAAACAACATGAATAGCATGGTTAGGGGTGGCATGCACAGGGTCAGCATGCAAATGTGGTTAGTGGCAGCATGCAACAGTGTCAGCACGCATAAGCACATGAAGGACGAATTAAAGGGACCCACTAAATGCTGCCCTAAATAGGTGCTTTTAAGCTCTTTTAAATGTGGTCAAGTCAGGAGATGTTCTGACGCAAGTCATTCCATTCCGGGCGTAGGGAGCATACGAACTAAATGCATGGTCTCCAAAAGATTTGAGGTTTGTACGAGGTATTGGTAAACTGTTGGATTCCGAAAAGCGGGTGGTACGATGCTTGGCCTGGCGGGGGAGTAGATCTGAGAGATAGGCTGGAGCCAAATCCGTTGCTTGACTGGTAGCCAGTGCAGGTCGGCGAGAAGTGGTGTGATGTGGCAACTGCGATGCTCACGACAGACAAGCCTAGCTGCAGAGTTTTGCACCAGCTGTAATTGCCTGATTGCACATGCCGGTTGGCCAGCAAGCAGTGAGTTACAGAAGTCAAGACGGGATGTCACAAATGCATGGGTCAACTTGGACGTGGTATCCTTATCTAAACAAGCCCGAATTTTAGCCATGTTATGTAGCTGAAAGTAGGCAGACGACTGTGGAGCTTATGTGGTCGTCTAACAAGAGGTCACTTTGGAACATGACACCTAGATTTCGAGCTGATTCAACTGGAGATAATGCTGGCTGAGCCAATTTTGAGTGTCAGCCTTTCCAATTTGTGAATCACACTGGGTTTGCCCATAACCATAACAAGTAAGTTAGTTTTATCATCGTTTAGTTTTAGAAAATTTGCTGCCATTCATGTGTGGATGTCATCAATACATGCTGCAAGTGAGTTGACAGAATTCGAGGTGCTCGAAGGCTGGGAGGGATCAAAGCAAAGGTACTTGAGGGGCTATTGCTGGGGGTGTATCTTGGACCAGAAGCTTTTAGGTGTCGACTTGGCTGCCAGCCGTCATTGCTTGCACAGCAGATGTTATGTTAGCAGGTGGGGGCGTGCTGCTTGACTTTTTAGTGTCTTTTACTCGCCTAGGTTGTCGTCTCCGTTGTTGGTTTGGTCCTTATAACTCATTTAGTCGTTTGCAGATAAGGTACTGTAAGCAGTCCGGCTCGAGCCCGTGATGCATCATCCATCGTCTGTTCGCTGCCCGCTTAACCTCTTCTCGATTGGACGAGGTGCTGTCTGAAAGCATTTGATCAAGAAGTAATTTCGGCTTCGTTCACCCACCCTGAGGTCTGTCCTCTAGAGCAGAGATACTTGTGTCAGCAAGCTGTAATTTCTTTTGGGCAGCAGTCACTCGGTGCAGAGTGTCTCTTAAGGGTAGCCACACCAAGCCACCCGGATGCTTGCTGCACTTCCTACGATGGCAATGTGTCGACCGGCTGCATCCACTCAGTCCTGAGGCTTGATGGAGGTGCCTGTTGCTTGCTTTTTTTTATGGCAGTCGACCGTGATGGGCACCTACTCGTGTGTTCAGTCTGCCTCCGTCGGTCAGTTCCTGTTTGCAGCAGCAGCTGCACACCGAGCAGGCCTCTTACCTGCGGTGCTGTGCTCCTATTTCTCTATTCTGTCCTTGTCGTGCCGTCAATGGCTCATCCTACAGGCTCTACGGCCAGGGACGAGCCGTTTGGCAGTTTGGGAGTCGTCGCCCCTCGGCCGCCCTCTTTTGCCACTTCTGTCCTTCTCGTTGTTTGACTCGGCTGCTCACGAGCTGCCGAGTTTGCCGAGCTGCCGAGTATTGCTGCCTTCGTTGTTGAGCAAGGGTTCTACCTCACCAACCCCACCCTGCCCTCCCCTCTCTCGTCTCCATCGGGAATGCTACAATCTGTGGCAAATCGACAATAAATTGGCTGAGCACTGCTCCAGTTGTCATTGCTTATAACATTTAGCTTTTTTAAGTGAAACCATAGAATATCAAGCTGTTTTGCTCGTTAATTGTCGGCAAGGTGCAACAATCGATTGCAATGGCTGGGACCAATACCGCAATCCGGGCCAAATTGACCACAATTGGCTGCACAAAATTGGAATTCTCATTCAGTGGACATCTCACTGTGAGTGCACGGACATCTCACTGTGAGTGCACGTAGTTTGAACCCATCGTATGCGTTCTATGGACAGCAATGCATGACGATGGCCGGCAATGGCCCAGACAAATACGGCAATTCTCTCCTACTGCTGACTATGGCTCATCCTTTTCAGCGGTTCTGAGCTGCTACTTCCATGCTACTCCCTACCTCAACTGCTCTCCTGACTCTGCTATGCTTACCACTTTTTCATTGTTTCGTGAGACGAAGTCTGTTGGCTACCGAATGCGTACCAAAAGCCGCTTAGGCTATGAGTGCACTATACAAAACTCTCCTGCGTTACACCCCCATGGTCTTCATGACTTTGTGGAGTTACAGACATGAATACATAACGGTTCATTACAAATAGACCAAAAGCTGCTGGGTGAAGCTCAAATTTTTCTTACCTATCACCGTGCACTGTGTGTAAGGTGAGACCGCGACATTTCAATCAATCATGTACCTACTATCGAGGGCAATGCATGACAATCGTGGCTTGACTAAGTTCCAACTTGTCTTGCGTATGACGGCACACTGTTTTTAATGAATGCAACTACCTTATTTTAACCAATCGCCCACGTACAAGTGTGTGCAGGCAATATCTGCCAATCGACAGTGATGACCCAGCAAATACCGTAGGCCGTGGCAAATATATCACAGTTTAGCTGTTCACAGCTCCTAATATCATTCCACCTGGTCAAAATTTTAATCCATGGCAAATCGAATGCAAATTTTCTGTGATGCTCAAAAATCGAATTTGAATTTGACTTTTTCAAAGTTAATCCATTTTTTAAAGCATTGTACATTTTAATTGTTAGACAGTGCACATCAATCGAATGCAGTGACTCAGTTTAATGCCACCATCCACGTTAATCTATAGCTAATCCTCAAGAAATTGACTATGTTTCTATTGTATGAAGCTCCAATTTGGATTGTACTCTACCCAGCCCTCGGTTTAAGCAGAAGTCACTGCATATTTAAGCTGTTAGCAAATTCGTTCTCGGCGAATGCACACTATTCGAATGCAGTGTTCCTTGAAAACCTCACTATCCACTCTTATCTACCACAAATTCGCCAGTAATCGGCTATATATGGTAAAAGCCAGAGGGAAGCATCGTAATTTACTGTGTATATGCTCCCTTTTTCCAAAGTTTGGGGGTCATATAATGGAGAGGGGGTTTACTTTTTTGCTTTAGTATTTTGCTAAGCAACCTACCTGCTTTAAATAAGACCCTACAAAGATTTGCTGGTTGCCAATATGTGTTTGATAGGCTTATTTATCAACACAAATTCGACATTCCACGGAAAGCCATCACAATGGAGGCCGACCATGAAAGTGTCATTCATATCACTGGTTGCACAGATAAGGACCTGGATGATGGAGGAGATGGTCAAAACAATGATGGACGTGGCTGTTGCAGCCATGGAGGTGGTGGTGGAGGTGGCCAGGACGATGACAGGCATCGTTATGAAAGACGACACGACATTGGCAGACGAAGTGACGATGATGGATGTGGCTCCGACCTCGGCCACGATGACCAGGATTAAGTTAGAATATGCAAAACCAGAAATCACGGAAGACAAGCCTATTCGGCTGTTGGCTTCAAGTTTTTAGTGTTCATGCGACAGTTACATTCATTCAGCAGAGAGAATATTTGGACCAGTACCAGACCGCAGAACAATCAGAAGATTGAGGATCGAAGGAAGGAGAGGCTGTGAAAAAAATCCCAAGGAAAAAAATGCTCTTCGAGCAAAATCTGTAAAGTGGCAAGATGTGGAGGATGATGTTGAAGCTCGGGTAGTTGAACGAAGAGAAAATGGATAGCAGTTTTAACCAAGATGATCTAACAAGAAGCCAAGAAGTTTGCTGTGGATAGCGGAGCTGTGAACTTTACAGGAATTGCAAGGTGGTGCTGCCTACCACTTTATTAAACTTTAGAGCCTGGCCACGAGAACACAGACTAAATTGGGATAACAAATTCCACAACAGTGTGAATCAAAGCTCCCGAACTTCCAAAAGTTCGCGCAAATTCAAAAATTCAATTCAGCAAAATAAAACGAGATCTCCCAGATCTACAATATGGATGAGGTACCTGTAACATATGATGCTCCTAGCAATACAACTGTCAATGTTAAAAGAGCCAAGATGGTACCATCCAAAACTTTGCAGCTAGGCTTGTCTGTCTTGAGCATCACAGTTGCCACATCACACCACTTCTAGCCGACCTGCACTGGCTACCAGTCAAGCAACGGATTTGGCTCCAGCTTATCTCTCAGATCTACTCCCCCACCATGCCAAGCATCGTACCACCCGCCTTTCGGAATCCAACAGTTTACCAATACCTCGTACAAACCTCAAATCTTTTGGAGACCATGCAGCATTTAGTTCGTATGCTCCCAAAGCCTGGAATGACGCGCCGTTATTGCATTTCCCTTGGCAGCAAATGTAAAGCGCCTAGAAAGAGATTAAGTTCTCTGAGGGCGCTTTATCAAGTGCATTATTGTTATTATTATTATTATTAGAACATCTGACTGGACCACATTTAAAAGAACTTAAAAACACCTATTTAGGGCAGTATTTAGTGGGTCCCTTTGATTCGTCCTTCATGTGCTTATGCATGCTGACGCTGAATGCTGCCACTAACCACACTTGCATGCTGACCCTGTGCATGTCAACCCTAACCATGTTATTCATGTTGTTTATCAAGCATGATATTACTCACCATTCAGTCGCGTTTCCCTTTGCAGCAAATGTAAAGCGCCTAGAAAGAGTTCTCGGAGGGCTCTTTATCAAGTGCATTATTTATATTATTATTATTATTATCAATCAAACTGCAGGAAACAAAAAAGTCGATACACGGCAGTGTTGGCATTGTAGTAAATGGCACTAAACTTGAACCAACGGTCATATTCCAAAGTAAAACACTGCCAAAAGAACAGATTCCTGAAAGACTGGTCCTTGAAGTTTGCAAAAAGGCTTGGGTGGTAAGTAAGGGGACGAAATTATGGTTTTCAAAGGTGTGTAGCTGCCGACAGGGAGGTCTTTTTGAGAAAACCAGCCTTAATTGTGCTATACTCGTTCAGGGGACATTTGAAGGACGAGGTTAAGAAAGCGGCAGCTGACAGGACAACTAAGCTGGCAGTTATCTCGGGCGGTCAGACTAGTCAGCTGAGGCCTCTAAGTGCAAGCATCAATACATCATTCAAAGTGGCCTTCCGAGAAAATGTTACCAAATGGATGGTGGGCCAGTCGGGTGACAACTTGACACCAGCAGGAAGGATCAAGAAGCCATCTATTCGTCAGGTCTGTGAGTGGCTGATAAAGGACTGGAACAGCATAAAGCAAGAGATTATAGTGAGAGCTTGTAAGAAGCGAAGCATTTCAAATGCAATGGATGAAATGGAAGATGATGCAGTCTGCGAAGAGAGTGCCACCGACAGTGATGGTAACATAGTTTCCACCCACCAAATTCCAAGCTTATGATAAGAACTAGTAAGACAGAGAGGGTATCGTCACCATTACTGGTGCAGAGGAGAGTGACAGTGACATGAGTGATTATTATGAGTCTTGATATTTTTCAGTTCATTCAGTTATTTTGAGTAAAACTTTTTTCCGAAAATTTGCTCAGCTTTCGGGAGGAGCTCTCAAACATCGAGAGGCTGCTAATTCGCCATAAAAAACTGTATCCTGAGACAAATTGCCCCAGGCGTTGGCAGGCAAGGGACCCTTGCCCCTCCCTCCTAACTTGAACCCTGGCCTCAACCTGAAAATCCTGGCTCCGCCTCTGCTTAAAGAGGATTTCGCTACAGGCCTCTGTCTTGGCAGCCCATTTGCATGAGAGCGCATGAGCGCAATGGCATGACGTTGGGTGAGCACAAGAAATCGACGGTTTGCTGCAGTAGTCACTAGAAATCTGAGCTCGATTTCCTCTTAAGATTCGAGTTGATTTCGGTAATTCGTCGTACTCTGGCTTTCCGCACTGAGCCGTATTGCAGAAGTAGTCGGTGACAGAACGATAGAGGTTTCTTGCGGCTGTACATTTGCTGTGGACTAGTCGCTGTGTATAGCGGAAAGCCGTGGACCGATGGACAAACCCATTTAATATACACCCCACCGGGTCAGAGCACGGCTTGTTCCTCTGCGGAAGCAGAAAGCCCGACTCACCTGCAGCAGCGGAGTGAGTGTACGCACGCGCACTGCACTTCCTGGCCGTCGCCACCAGCTTGGTGATGTGTTTGCTGACGTAATACCCTGCTGACGTAATACCCGCGTAAAATTGAACCCAGAGAATGGGCAGCGTGCCAGCGGATGACAAAGGAGATGAGAGGCAGACCAATGCCGAGCTTTTATACAAGTCCATGTGTGAGTACATTGACGATTCCTCCCAAACCACGCTCCTGAGAAAGTTTTACGCTTGGCCTCACTTCATTGATAGTCCGCGGCAGCTCTGCGGGCATATTTTCTGTATAATCTGCACGAAATCTCGATATCATGTTACAAGGTGACCTTTCACTAGATGCTCACATCGGCTATGCAGTTGAGTTTGCCTTCTTTCAGCTATATTACATTTTTCTAAAATTCGGGCTTGCTTAGACAGGGATACTCTCGTCTAGATTAATCCATGCTTTTGTAACATCCAGTCTGGACTTCTCTAACTTACTTCTCATGCAAGTCTTTCAGCTTGTGAAATAAGCCACTTATAGTTGGTGCAAAACTATGTAGCTAGGTTTGTCTGTCGTAAGCAGCGCAGTTGCCACATCTCACCACTTCTCGCCGACCTGCACTGACTCCCACTCGAGAATTTCGAATACAATAGAATTTCGAATACAATAGAATTTCGTCTACAAGGCTGTGTCAGTCACTCTTAGGTTACTATCTCTGGCTCCGGCCTCCCTATCAGAACTATTTATCCTCCAGGCAACGTGACACCCGTTTTTTCTTACTCAAATCGTTTAGCTATACCTCGTACAAACCTCAAATCCTTTGGAGACCGTGCCTTTAGCTCGTATGCCCCCAAACCCTGAAGCTCACTCCCGACTGACGTCACGACATTCCCTGACTAAGGACATATACAAAGCAGCTAAAAACGCTCCTGTTTCTCTCAGCATTTTCTGGGTCCATGTGACTTGTCCTTCGTGTACTTATTCGTACTGACACTGTGCATGTTACCACTGACCATAGTGAAACTTGTTGACACACTGCGTGTTACCATTAACCCTTTAATCGTGCTTCTTTTGCAGTAAGTGCATGGAAGTTTTGTTAGGGCACTATGCAAATGTGTTATTATTATTACTACTAAGAAGTGCTGCAGCTGTTATGGCCTTTGCCTTTGTGCAGCTAACCGTGCTGCTACTTTGCTAGCTAGCAGCATGGCTAGTTTTTGGGGTTCAAGCTGCTTTGGCAGAGAGTGAGTGAAGGCTGGCGACTAAGAGGCATTTCTGTGGGGTTTATTTGAGGTGCTTTCACATGCTCACGTGGTGTGGCTTGAACTTGTGATATGACTGAGGTGCTGCCTCTTTTGCCGCACCTTACTTCCACTTGTAATTGATGATCCAGTAGTTTGGCCATCGGATGAACCTTTACATTGCAATGGGGGTGGTTTTCTCAACGTATGTCGGCTGGGCAGCAGGCCACGCTCCATTGCCTGTGTGCCAGCTTGCTGATCAGAGGGGGACGGTTCGAAACTGCCAGTTGCATGAAACGTTGCGGCTTGATGCGCTGCATCCAGCTGGTCTTGGGTGGGTGAAAGGGGTGTTAGACTTTGTTTCGATGAAGTGGGAGGGCGATATCTGCAAAACCAAGCGTGGTTCTGCAGATGCTTGGGCTTAGCCGAGAGCCAGTTTGACATGTGGCGCATTGTCCGAAGAAAAGGAAATCCAAGAGAATCCAAGGAATCCGGGAGTGCATGCGAATTAAGCTACGCACCGACTTGAGTTGTTTGATGCTGTTGCCAGGGATGTATCACGGACCTGAAGGTTTTAGGTGTTGACATGGCTGCCAGCCGTCGTTGCTTGCACAGCAGATGTTATGCTAGCTGATGGGGGGGGGGCTTGCTGCTTGACTTTTTAGTGTCTTTTGCTTGCCTAGGTTGTCGTTACCGTTATTGGTTTGGTCCTTTTATTTCATTTAGTTGTTTGCAGATAAGGTACTGTAAGCAGTCCGGCTCGAGCCCGTGATGCATCATCCATCGTCTGTTCGCTGCCTGCCTAACCCCACCTCGATTGGACGAGGTGCTGTCTGAAAGCATTTGATCAAGAAGTAATTTCGGCTTCGTTCACCCACCCCGAGGTCTGTCCTCTAGAGCAGAGATACTTGTGTCAGCAAGCTGTAATTTCTTTTGGGCAGCAGTCACTCGGTGCAGAGTGTCTCTTAAGAGTAGCCACACCAAGCCACCCGGATGCTTGCTGCACTTCCTACGATGGCAATGTGTCGACCGGCTGCATCCACTCAGTCCTGAGGCTTGATGGAGGTGCCTGTTGCTTGCTTTTTTTTATGGCAGTCGACCGTGATGGGCACCTACTCGTGTGTTCAGTCTGCCTCCGTCGGTCAGTTCCTGTTTGCAGCAGCAGCTGCACACCGAGCAGGCCTCTTACCTGCGGTGCTGTGCTCCTATTTCTCTATTCTGTCCTTGTCGTGCCGTCAATGGCTCATCCTACAGGCTCTACGGCCAGGGACGAGCCGTTTGGCAGTTTGGGAGTCGTCGCCCCTCGGCCGCCCTCTTTTGCCACTTCTGTCCTTCTCGTTGCTTGACTCGGCTGCTCACCGTATTGCTGCCTTCGTTGTTGAGCAAGGGTTCTATGTCACCAACCCCACCCTTTCTTCCCCCTCCCCTCCCCTTTCCCTCTCCATCATCGTAGCGGCGTCATGCCGGTGACCCTCTGCAGTGCCGCAGTTACTGAAGCTGTTGTCGTAGTTGATGGAGTAGAATGGCTGCTGCTGTGTGCGCCCAGCCTGGTGCTCGTGCACTGTTCTGGGCTTCTCTGTACTTGCATGCAGTCCAGCGGGATCCGGGCAAGCGGCGCGTGAAACCTGTGGAGAAGCACCTCTTGCAACTTCACTTCAACATGTCCGAGAGTGATGACGACGACAGCGACTTCGAGTTCAACCCAGCAGATGTTGGAGACAACGATGATGACGATGACGATGACGACGTTGACGAGAACGAGTCAGGTCGGTCGGTGTTTTCCTTCACTAACTGCTTCCTCTGTCTTCCGAGCCTTTCTTTGCCTCTGTGCTCATTGACTTGCTTGGAATTTTGTGCTTAGCATCAAGCTCGCAAACCCCACCCTTCCGATACTGCCCTGTGCATTAGCACGGCATGGTGCACTTGCTTCGAGACGGCAGTTGTAGGTGGCTTTGTCGCTTCGACTTCGGCTTTGCTGTCATTATACGTTCGGTGTAAGTTGATCAGGCCGAATCAATCCGGTGCCGATGGTGCACTTGAAGCTGTTCAGCCTGACGGTCTCTTGGTGAAGCGATCAATTGCCAGCTGTCCATTCGAATTGGAATGATGAGAATGCACTTGTAAATCGCCCTCAGAGAACTACATCTCTTTCTAGCCACCTAACATATACTGTAAAGGAAGCATGACCACATAGGTAGCGGTAACAGAAACAGTGTGAACATACCTAAGCACACAAAGGACGAATCAGGAGGACCCAGTTAATGCTGTGATGAACAGATGCGTTTGGAGCTTCCCTTTAAAGGTCGTCAAGTCAAGAGATGTGATCATTATTGAGTCCATCATTGTGTACGCATACTTGTGTTCTTTTGTCTGTTCGTGTGTGTGTGTGTGTGTGTGTGTGTGTGTGTGTGTGTGTGTGCTCGTGTTTTCGCGCCCTTGTACACGAGATTTGCGGTCTCTTAGCTAGAGTGGATATCACGGCACGTAGCCAACGCCAAGCGATTGGGTGGGTAGACGCCACTTGCTACCGATAGTGCTAGTTTCTAGTGCGCTGCTGCTGCTGCTGCAAAGATTCACCTGGTGCTAGCACCTCTTTTTGAACTTTTCTGAGAGACGGGCGACTGCTTGCTTCTTTGTGGCTTGCAGCGGTGCATTCGCATTGCACCATGCACCGCGCCCCGAG
>WPIO01000015.1:6790000-6885000 GCA_009760855.2 Cristatella mucedo
GTGCACCTGGTGTGCGCACTCTATGTGCCCGGCGTGGCATTTGGCGATGTCGACAAGCTGATCAACATCACTCTGCTAGAGATGCCCTACAGCCGCTGGGGCGCCAAGGTAAGCTCAGCTTTTTTTCGCTTTGTCGTTGATCAGGGCAGCGCCGCAAAGACGCTCGTTGCCTTGAGCTCAGTGATTGCGAGGGGAGGCTTCTCCTCGACCTCTTTCCCTTTGCTGAAGTGCTGTCTTTACGGAGCAGGGTGCTACCTTTCCTTCCTGCCTTTCCTGATGTAAATGAGGCTTTCGGATCAGCTGAGCTTTACTTTTACATGCTGAACTATGAGCTGACACTGTGCATGCTGCCACTAACCACATTTGCATGCTGACCCTGTGCATGTCACCCCTAACCATGTTATTCATCTTGTTCGTTTATCAAGCATGATATTGCTCACCATTCAATTGCATTTCCCTTTGCAGCAAATGCAAAGCGCCTAGAAAGAGATTGAGTTCTCTGAAGGCGCTTTATCAAGTGCATTATTATATTATATGAGAATATTGAGCTCCTGCTGATAGGCAGGCCTCCAAGTGACAGCGACCGTCTGCGACTTTTGTGCATTTGTTGCGCCCAACTTGCAACTTGGCAACTGGTCCGAATGCATTATTTTGAAACCGACCTCAGTCACAGGAGTTTCGTTCGAGGCCGATGCCTGTCCCGTTGACCCTTCAACTTTGCCCACTATCGGAGACTTATCTGGAGTGCAGAGTAAAGGAGCGGAGAGTTCGGGCTAGCGGGCTATGCGCCTCCCAAATCACATTGTTGTATATAATTCACTCATCGGTTGGCTACCCAGAAAGTCCTTGAATCATCTACGTTGCTACCTCTTTTGAGCTGGCAGCCTGACATGTCGATAAACTATCATTTGAACCGGTCCCTCCTTCGTCTTTTGGGCCACTGCTTCATTCACTATTTCACCGTACACTCATTCACTCCTTCATCATACACTCATTCACTATTTCACCATAGTTCACTATTTCCCCATACACCCCTTCTTCCTTTCGGTCCATCACTAAAAATAAGTGAGTTGGTCAAACAGAGCCGGTGATCCACGTGCAGCCACTGGGTCAGTAAATCGAAACCGCTTCTGTTAAAGCAGAACAGCTACCACACGTAGTTTGTGAATATTTGTGCATTTCAAAAAAACTTCGAAAACCACGTGGTTGCTCGTGGAGTTTCAGCATTTAGAATTAGTGTTTCTCATACCTAGCACGTTTCAATTTCTAGGCATTTTGCTTCGTACTAGCTCTCTGTTTGTTCTGTTATGTATCACTATTGCAAATTATCCTAAAGCCCAAGAATGGAGCGGCTTATATATTTTCCATAGGAGTACCTGAGGGCACGATGAGACTGAAACTGGTGCAGCAGTTATAGCGGTAATAGTTAAAATAAAACACTCAAATAACTACTAGGCACTTTACATATGCTGTAAAGTGAACATGCTTAATACGCTAAGAGGTAAAGTGCATAGTGTTAGCAGCCATTAGTACCCCAAGCACAAGTCTCACGGACCCAGCAAATGATGGTGTGAGGAGAAGCAGGTGCGTTGTTAGCCTCCTTCAGCTCCTGGTGTGAAGGAGCATAGATAGGCACACTGTTCCGGACGTTTTCCAGGCATGTTGAGCCTTTGCTTACCGGCTGAAGCGGAAGCGATCTTCTTAGACCGGCCCAGGACCACTATATCACTACACAGCAGGCATCACACGAGTCGAATTTTACGGACCGAAAAGTCCGAATACGTGCTTTCTTTGTAGCAGCAAATAAAGAGCAGGGAGTGGAAAGTCGGTGGAAAGATGAGATGCACCACCTAGACTGACTCCCGCCGACAGTGAAATAAGTGTGTGGCATAAGCGGCGCTGTTTTGGGTTGATAGTGCTCCTCCAGTGTTGGAATTCTGCACCGGATTAAGACTCGCACATGAACCTTTATAAAAATGCCGGCATTCCAAGTCGCGTATGGGGAACGATTACGTTTGGCAGCAGGGCAACGCCCCGAAGCGCACTGCAAAAGATTCTAAAAGGTTTTTGATGAAGCAGCTGTCAGAGTCATGAGCTGGCCGAGTCAGTCGCCTGGTAAATAAATTCCATCGAGCACCACAGCGCTGTCTGGGAATCGACTCTGTGCCTGTGTCTGAGATGGGAAGAGCTGTTTAGGCTAGCTGCAGTACTACTGGGGGTCATACAACCCCAGGGCGTGCAAGTAGTTGCCCCACTCTATGCCACCGCACGGCTTACGAGAGGGGCTATTAAATTGCCCGGTAATTAGCATAATATTTTTACCCTACGTAAGACACCAAGCTTGCATAGAGTGTGCAGTGCTAAGGAATTGTTGATATATTCTTCTGTATGCAACGCCGAAAGCCGTCAGCCTGCACAAACAGGTGGGCGTCACCATGCCGTGTGGCACAAGACTTAGTCGAGGAGCTGCCAACTACCCGTCTAGCTGAGGTCAAGACTACAAGCCAGACTAGGTCTGTCAGACCCTCAGGAGACTTGTCTTTCTGGTCAGCTAAGTCAAGACGGTGGAGATAGGTCTTTTGACTATCGACTCGCCATGCTGCTTCGGAGCTCTTGTGCTTGGGGTGCACGTGCTGCAGGCTCACTGCTCGCTGCAAGCCTTCTCAAAACTCGCTCGACCGCGTTCAGGGCTCACGCGAACACTGTTCAGCGTTGCCCCGGCAGGCTTAGGACTTGGCATTGCATGCCAATGGTTGAGGGCAGCCGGCTTGTGAAAGGCAGTCGTGGCTCACAAAGTGAAGCAAAATGTTTGTCCGACATGCTAAGCTGAGCTGGTTAACTAGCTGTCTGCTGAGCAGCAGCGGGCGTACTGCACCGGCTGCATGTCTCGGCCACCACCATGCTGTCCTCGTTTTCAGCTCATCGGCGAGCCTGCTTGACGGCCTTGGCCTTAAGCCCGGCTCCCGAAGAGTGGCTGCTATTCATTCATGCTATTTGTTCATGTACCACCTGGTTTTTATGTTCGCATGCGTGTGTTGTGTGTGTCATTTGTATAGGACCATAACAGAACTTAATCTCTAGTACTTTGCAGCAGTTGTAAAGCACCAGACTGAGTTCTTTGAGGGAGCTTTATCAAATGTATTGTTATTATTAGCTAGGCACTTTACATGTGCCCCAAGGCTCAAACCCAACGACCTTGTTCGTAAAAGGTGAGCAACTTACTCCTCTTTCCATGTCCTCCGTCCTCGCCACCTGTACCATTCTGGGCTCTGCCTTCTGCCAGTGGCCCGGCATGTGCTATTGTGTGGTGCAGCAGGATAAATATATATACCCTGTTGCACTACACGATATATATATATATATATATATAATTCATTTGTATAACACCCTAAGAGAGCTTAATCTCTGTTCAAGCACTTCACATGTGCCACGGGGCTCGAGCCAACGACCTTGGCCAGACCTTGGTCGGGGCACCTTAACCACTGGGCCAAACCAGTGCTGACTTCAATTTTCTAATGACTTTCCAGCCTTTGGTTGCTGTGTCTATGCAGAACAGTCCTTATATTTGGTCTTCTCTTATATTTAATTTAGGTTTTTCTTGCTTGAAGGTATTTGTACTTGCAGCATGTACGAATCTGTATGGCTACAATTGGGCTGGTTGACGAAGCAAGCAAATCGTATTTTCCTAGATTTATTGGAAACAGGAGCAGAATGATGTGGTGCTTTATTTTGCTCTTCATATGAATGGCATTCCTGCTTTCACGTTTTAGGCGTGTAGCCTCTGCGAGGACGAGCGCTTCAGTCAGACGGGCGTGTGTGTTGGCTGTGATGCAGGCATGTGCAGGAACTACTTCCACGTGAGCTGGTTAGTGTGCGCATCGTCACGCTCGTGTGCGCTCATATGTTTGTGTGCGTCTGTGAGTGTGCACGTTTGTGCACGTGTGCGCTGTGGCTGCATGCCTTTGAAGTCTTACTTATCTGAGCTGCATGAACTTGAGCGGCTTTTCTCTTTTTTTTTCAGTGCACAGCGTGAAGGATTGCTGTCGGAAGCCTCACCTGACCAGGTAGGCTACACACAGGCTTACCTGTCCTTGTAGGGCTGCTGCATGGTCATCTCCATTAATAATAATGGTACATTTGTATAACGCCCTCAGAGAACTCAATCTCTTTCTAGGCGCTTTACATTTGCTGCAAAGTAAGCATGATTGAATTATTAATGGTATCATGCTCAATGACAACAAGCATAACATGGTTAGAGGTGACACGCACAGGGTGGGCATGCAAGTTTGGTTAGCGGCAGCATACAACAGTGTCAGCGCGAATAAGCACGCAAAGGACGAATCACACGGACCCACTAAATACTGTGATAAATAGATGCGTTTGTTTCTGATGGTGTCTGATCAACGTTGGCTGCTTGATCTCGTGCATGACACCCAA
This sequence comes from Cristatella mucedo, assembly GCA_009760855.2. Classification (NCBI taxonomy): domain Eukaryota; kingdom Metazoa; phylum Bryozoa; class Phylactolaemata; family Cristatellidae; genus Cristatella; species Cristatella mucedo. The sequence continues at coordinate 6,794,438 of WPIO01000015.1, forward strand.
ATCATGCATTGCCTTTCTTGCTGTTCTGCCCATCATGTCCACATGCATTAATATGCAGTCTTCTCTGTCTCTGACTCTGTGTGTGTGTGTGTGTGTGTGTGTGTGTGTCTCTCTCTCTCTCTCTCTCTCTCTCTCTCTCTCTCTCTCTCTCTCTCTCTCTCTCTCTCTCTCTCTCTCTCTCTCTCTCTCTCTCTCTCTCTTCTGTCTGTCTCTCTGTCTCCCTCCTTCCTCCCTTGTCACTACCTCCCTTCCCACCCTTCTTCCCTCCTCTCCACTCTGTCTACCGTCCACCTTTCGTTTCTCTCTTCAACCCGTTCTCTTCCCCTCCTTCACATCTTCTCGCAACCATCTTCAACCATCTTGTCCCCTTCTTTTACTATCTCTCTCTTTTTCTCCCAACTGAACAATGAAGGTATGACTGGTCACGAATCGGCTATTTCAGGAAGACATTGCAGACCCTTTCTACGCACACTGCAAGCTCCATGCTGACAAGCAGACCATGAAGGTGAAGAAGCGCAATTGGTTGGCGGTTCGTTCGCATGTCGAGCAGTTCAAAGAACGTGGCACGTTAGTGTCCGACGGCTCGCAGGTACAGCCCCATGCCTACAAATTGCTTATCATTCCCCTGGCCTGCACACTTCGTAGAGCCATGGCTGCAGCAAGTGTTGCTGTTGTCCCATCCACATCAGCCGTAGCCCGTTGTGCATGGATATATCCATATCTTTGCAGTCGAGAGTTCAGCGCAAGCTGGCCAAATGCCGCCGTAAGTTCTTGACACATGAAGCTGCTAGGCCACCGGCTTGGGGTAGGTTGTGAGTGTAACAGTGACATGCTTTTGACCCGAGACCTACTGTCGGTTAATTTGCTGCCGACAGCCGAGAACGATGTAGTGTTCGACCTGCCTTAAGGATCAAGCTGTACTGATATAGCCATGTTTTTCCATCTCCTAGGAGCTAGTGTTTAAGGTTTTGATGTCCATCCACCTCTCAATCCGAAGGGTTTCCCACTGTAAACCCACTGGACACTGTTGCCATTTTGAGTTGCTCTGGTCTGTCTCTTTCTCTCTGTCTCTGTCTCTGTCTCTGTCTCTTTCTCTCTGTCTCTGTCTCTGTCTCTGTCTCTGTCTCTGTCTCTGTCTCTCTCTCTCTCTCTCTCTCTCTCTCTCTCTCTCTCTCTCTCTCTCTCTCTCTCTCTCTCTCTCTCTCTCTCTCTCTCTCTGTCTCTTTCTCTCTCTCTCTCTCTCTCTCTCTCTCTCTCGATAGTCGTCTATGTGATTTCATGTTTGGTTGGGATCTTGGAAAAACTGTAGATTATGTGTTATTTGCCTCATGGATGGAAATTCTAGGATTTGTGTCACATCCTCCCTACTTCCCTACTAGTTCGTTTGCTGACCACCTGATATGGCTTATCTCAAACGTTTCTCTATCTTGAATTCTTGCTTGATCCGAAGAGTACAGCAGTACCCTCGAAAAGTCCTCTTTAGGCACATGCTGACTATTGACTGTCACATGTCATTCGATATCCTATCCCAACTGCTCTCCTTTATGACATTACGCTTGTATCACATCTCTGTGTCACCGGTTGCAATGTTTAGCAATACCTTAGGCTGTATAGCAAGCGAGTTTTAACGAATTTGGCAGCCCTCAAACGTGTCTGGGGTAATCTAACCTCAGTGTGCAATGCCTCGGGCTCGCTAAACAGTTTCAATTGACTGGTTGTTCATATGTTGCAGTGAACCCGATTAAGCAACCTCGACCTATTACGTCCAGTGCCACTGCTCTTAGACGGCTAATGAAGAAAGCATCTATGCTTGGCATCACCACACAGGTGAGGCCTCATCCATGTGCGGCTATTCATGAAGATTTGATCCAGTACGACAACTTATTTGTGTGCTATTGTGTTGCTGCGTTGCATTGCAGGCTCCCAGCATGCTCCCAGCTGATATAAGAAAGAGAGCTTATGTTGCACCTGCATTGTCAGTCGACTTTGCTGCTTACTTTCATGGTGAGTGTGTATTTGGCAGTATTGCTGCAACCTCTTATCTGTTATTCGACTCATCTTCAGCTCTCACGATACTCTTTTCTGCTGAATTTTTCTGAGGATTTGAAAGCACGACTATCTTTTTTTGCTTCGGGTGCAAGCTGCAGGTGACTTGTCTTGGATAAAATTTGGCTATTTATGTTATAGTATCCTGTCTAGTATTTTTCTGGATTTTCTGATGTGGGAGACCCATTTGGCTGCAGCGCATTTGCTTCAGTAGTGCTCTGCTGTTGTCAAGAGATAGCTTTGAGGGCGGTATCAACCTCGATCATTAGGTGGCTGCCTCCCAAAACTGGCGTGCTTTCACGAGTCGTGCTTTGATTTCTGTGTCAGAAAGGAATGGTAAAATAGCAACGATGCAGAAGCAGCTGATGGAGCTATCGTCGCAGAACGTCAAGCTGCAGGAGCAAGAGAGCTCGCTCAGGAAACGCTATGAAGAAGTAACCCGGCTGCTGCTGCTACCTGATGCTTTCTCACACATACCTCTTGCTCACTGTCTCTCTCTCACTCTCTGTCTCTCTGTCTCTCTGTCTCTCTGTCTCTCTGTCTCTGTCTCTCTCTCTCTCTCTCTCTCTCTCTCTCTCTCTCTCTCTCTCTCTCTCTCTCTCTCTCTGTCTCTGTCTCTGTCTCTCTCTCTCTCTCTCTCTCTCTCTCTCTCTCTCTCTCTCTCTCTCTCTCTCTCTCTCTCTCTCTCTCTCTCTCTCTCTCTCTCTCTCTCTCTCACTCACTCACTCTGCCCTTCTCCTCTACAGCTTTCTCCAGGCCTAAGGCTTAGCTGAGGGTGGTGCAGATACGTGCACCGATCCCAGAATTGATTGCAACAGACCGCCCGCTGCCGTTACTGTGTGGGCACTGAGCAGCTCGGTTGCCATCTTCTCTTCCTCTCAGCTGATCTGCATTGCCGAGCGCCAGGCTAAAGCTCACGACGAAACACGAAGCCAGGGTCTTGCGACGTGGCAGATGATGAAGAGCATATGCTCCGAGGTATGTGCTGGCTGACGTCTTCTCTCTTTTCTGCTCAGCATTCCCAAGCGGCGCCAACTCCACGGCTTTGCATTCGTACGGCCATGGCTGCTGCAGTCACATGCGCTTCTCACTCACTTGGGTGCTCGCGTCACGTCATCGTGGGCTAACTCGTGGAGTTGCTTGCCTTGACGTTTGCATTTCATCGTGTACACTTAGCTTAATTATTATTAAGATTATTTATTGACACCCACGCACGACCTGTCACGGTGCGCAGTGGAAATCTACACGAGCCCAGCCAGTCGAGCGCTGGCCTCGAACTAGCTCACATGTCACGTGTCTCGGTAGGCTTGGTAGCCAAGAGCTGCTGCCAGTATCTTTAAGCTCTGCTTGAGCAGTGTCGAACCCAGCAAACAACGTTGGCACCCGTCATTACTCCCTAGTTGTGCTACGCTCAGAGCACAGCCAGTTTGCCAAAGTGCCATGATCTATGAAAGTCAACTTGATTAGTATGCTCAGTTAGGGCTGAGGTCACACACCAGTGGTTTGGGATGCTAGATATTACTTCTGCTGCTTGACGTTGCTCCCGGGTGCTTTTCCATGGCTCCACAAGCTGTACACTGCCTGCATGTCGGAGCTTGTTCTGACTCGACTGATCTGTGTCTTCGGAGGGTGGTGTGCCTAACATATGCACACTTGACTATCAACTGGAGAGTTTTGGGCTAGCTGCAGCATGCTGCTTTTTTTAAGCTTGATTTTGTGTTCACCTATTCAGCGCACTGAGCACTTTTTTTCATTTAGATCTGTACATGTATGTGCGCCAGAGAAATCTCTTATTAGTCTGCTGTAGTAGAAATTGGATGGCGCCCTATTCTGCATCACAGGCCCCCGAGTTTCGCTTTGAGCCACTGACGTTGTGAATGTGTCGCAGAATTGCACCGTCCTGCGTCGACTTTGGTGACCCGTTTAACGAACAGTAATACATCGTCCCAAAATCTAGGGGCTGAGTTTGAGCTCTGCCAATCTTGCCTCACGTAAGCCGGCGACCCCCGTGTCCACGTGGGGATAGCAGCGACTGCCGCTTTCTACTACGGTGTGCATACGGCCTGCCTGTGCAGCTGCTTTTCTTTCCTCCAGTTGACCCTTTGCTCGCCTCGCACGTTCGCACACTATTTGTATCTCGTTCTTCAGATCAAGCTGTCGGTGGCTGGCATGAAGGGTATTGAAACTAAAATGGAAGGAGCACCCATGGCCGTCGCCAGCCTGTCTTCGGCTCCCGACGGAGGCGTCATCCACCCGTGGGTAGCCTGCTGCCATCGAGCTTGCCTTGACACGCTGGCTGAGTTCGTGGCCACATGCAGCCCGATCGATCTCAGCGAGTGCGGTCTCTCTAGCCCTTGCTGTATGCTCGTCCGCAGGTGCGGCATTTGCAAGACGACCCAGGACCAGCATCTTCTTGCCGAGTGTGACAAATGCCGGCTGCACTACCATTTGGGATGCCTCGATCCGCCGCTCGTCCGAATGCCAAGGAAGACAAAGCAGCAGGGATGGTGAGCTTTCACTCGACCTCATCCGCTGGCATTGGACCGAGCGTGCAAGCATGCCGTGGCCTGCCTTTTCGCTGATTTGCCCTCTCCCATAGCTCATTCGGGCAGGAGCCGTGGAGCCCTTTGTGCTATCCGCCAAGGGTACCCACTTTGTTGCTTGTTGTCGTCTGTTACTCCGCGATGCACTGCCTACTGTTAGAGAGAGTCGGCTGTAAGCCAGCCACAATGCTGCTGTCTCTCCAAAATTCGTTGTCGACCAAGAATGGGCTAGTTCTTAAGATTGGCCCAGTGCCCCCTCGCGGCACGTTGCTTTCGGTGGTGACACGAGCTCGCGAATTTTTCTCTCTCGCACGAGCGTTCGCATTTCCGGGCCGAGAGCCCAGTAGCTGGATCCCCGGCTCGTGCCTGCAGCCGCCGCTAGGACCAGTCGATTGGGCGCATGGCAGCATCCGCCTCGACCTCGACTTCTTGCAGGCAGTGCTCGCAGTGCATAGCCAATGACTTCCCCACGCGGGACGAGGCGCCGATGACAGACCCGAGCGCCCCGCGCCGTCTCCGAGAGAGCATTAAGGAGCCAGTCAAGTTTGCCCTGCCGACACCCAAGCTGCAGGTGGAGCGAATGGTAAGCTGCCGGGGCGCAGCCGCATCAGCTGCTTCGTGCTCGGCTGCGCTGCCCCCCTTGTGTCTCGTCGCTTGGTTACATCTGATTCGCTTTCCATGTTGAACTAAAGCACTCAATGCCTCCCCCACCCCGCTGTGAGTTAATATCGACTCTATTTCTGGCCGGCACGCTTGTAGCTGCTCTAGCCATTTGCGGTACCCTCGAAGCAGTCTTGAATCGATTGTCTTGGTCTCACCCGAAAACAAGCTACCGATAGTGGCAGTAGTCTATCGCCCACCAGGTACCAAATCCTCCTTTATCTCAGATTTCTCCGATCTCATTTCGATTCTGTATGCAAGAAATCGATCCTTCCTCGTTATGAGTGATTTCAACGTTCACTTTGATAACTTATCTGACGCTTTCAGCACCGAATTTCGTGCATTGACTGACTCATTGTTTCTTGTGGCTCATGTGCATGGCCCTACCCACATAAAGGGTCACACACTCGACCAGATTTTCTCATACAACTGCACTCTGTCATCACCAATTATTACCAAATCCTGCTTATCTGACCACATGCAGATCTCATTCAATCTACAGTGTGTGCCCACATCCTCCAGTAAAATAACCTGTGAATCGCAAAACCTCAAGACCCTTGACATCGATGCTGTCCGTGCGAGATTATCTGCTTCACCTCTGCTGCTCCGTCCTCCCTCCAATCTGTCATCATTGGTAGATAGCTACGATACGACACTAGCTGACACGCTCGACGAGTTTGCACCTCTGACAAAGCGCACTGTGTGCCCCCGCCCAGACAGCCTATGGTTTACCACAGACATTGAACTAGCCAAGTCTACTAAACTAAAGCTTGAAAAACATGCAAAAGATCCGGACTAACTGTCCATCGACAGGCATATGACGACTAGTGTAGGTCGTACCAATCGATCCTAGCAAAGGCCAAGTCTAGCTTCTATAAAAACATTGTTGAATCACAGATGCACAATCCAAAAATGCTGATGTCGACGATCAACCGTCTCCTCAACCGCTCCCAGACTAGCTCCTTACCTGATGATCCTAATGATGATCTAGCCGATCGTTTCTCTCGATTCTTTGTGCAGAAGATAGACAAGATCAGGGAATCCATCCCTGCGATGACAACCTCCCCACTAGAATGCTGTTCCTCGGTTCCTGGCTGCACCTCAATGTCTACATTTAAGCAGGTCACTAGTGATCTAGTCCTGAAGTTCATATCTCAATCAAAGAAGACAGCAAGTCCTCTGGACCCTATTCCCACTGTCCTGCTCCTACGTTGCATTGATCTGCTGCTGCCATGCATAACTAACATCATTAATATGTCATTAGCCTCAGGTCATGTCCCAGCACCTTTCAAGAAAGCTGTAGTCAGGCCACTTCTCAAGAAAGCTACACTAGACCAAGAGAACTTAGGCAACTACCGCCCAGTTTCCCTTCTACCATTCCTATCAAAGACACTGGAACGGGTCGTGGCGGACCAGCTGAACTCGTATATCGAAACCTCACACCTTGCTAGTAAGTTCCAGTCTGGCTTTAGAGCTAATCACTCCACAGGGTCAGCATTGCTTAGGGTATACAACGACCTACTTAGGAATGCAGACATGGATAGAGTGTCTCTTCTTGTTTTGCTTGATCTTTCGGCAGCTTTTGACACTATTGATCACAAAGTTCTTCTAGAGAGCCTCTCATCTCGCCTGGGCATCACTGGCACTGCTCTGCAGTGGTTCGGGTCCTATCTCAGTGGGAGATTCCAGAGTATTGACGTGAATGGATAAAGATCATCTGAAGTACCTCTGAAATATGGAGTACCTCAGGGCTCAGTGCAAGGTCCTGTTCTTTTCACGGTTTATACTCTGTCTCTTGCTGATGTGATTGCCAAGCACAATCTAGGCTTTCACTTCTATGCGGATGACACTCAGTTGTACCTTTGCTTTGATCCCTCCCAGCCTTCGAGCACCTCAAATTCTCTAAACTCGCTGCTTGCGTTGATGACATCTGCACATGGATGGCAGCAAATTTTCTAAAACTTAACGATGACAAAACTAACTTACTAGTTATGGGCAAACCTAGTGTGATTCAGAAATTGGAAAGGCTGACTCTCAAAATTGGCTCTGCCAGCATATCTCCAGTCGAATCAGCTCGAAATCTAGGTGTCATATTCCAAAGCGACCTCTCGTTAGACGACTATATCAGCTCCACGGTCAAATCTGCCTATTTTCAGCTTCATAATATTGCTAAAATTCGGGCTTGTTTAGATAAGGATACCACGTCCGAGTTTATCCGTGCATTCGTGACATCCCGTCTTGACTTCTGCAACTCACTGCTTACTGGTCCACCGGCACGTGCGATCAGGCGATTGCAGCTGGTGCAAAACTCTGCAGCTAGGCTTGTCTGTCGTGAGCGTCGCAGTTGTCACATTACTCCACTTCTCGCCGACCTGGACTGGCTACCAGTCAAGCAACGGATTGACTTCAAGGTTTTGTCGCTCACTTTTAGGTCCCTTCATTCTATCGCTCCAGTCTATCTCTCCGACATACTCCCCCATCAGGCCAAGCATCGTACCACCCGTTTTTCAGAATCCAACAGTCTAGAAATACCTCGTACAAACCTTAAATCCTTTGGAGATCGTGCATTTAGTTCGTATGCTCCCAAAGCCTGGAACTCGCTCCCTGACCTGCGTCAGAACATCCCCTGACCTGACCACATTTAAAGGGAACTTAAAAACACACCTATTTAGGACAGCATTTAGTGGGTCCCTGTGATTCGTCCTTCATGTGCTTATGCGTGCTGACACTGCATGCTGCCACTAACCACATTTGCATGCTGACCCTGTGCATGTCACCTCTAACCATATTATTCATTTTGTTGGTTTTTCAAGCATGATTTGACTTACCATTCAATTGCATTTCACTTTACAGCAAATGTAAAGCGTCTAGAGAGAGATTGAGTTCTCTGAGGGCGCTTTATCAAGTGAATTATTATTATTATTATTATTGCTTCGCGTGTCTAGACTAGTGCAAAGCGTGTCTAGATTAGTCCAATTCGAGGGAGGTGAATGGAAAAGCCATGCTTGCTAAGCTTGCCGTGTCTCCTGGCCCCCAGGGCCAGGCCTCACTGATATCGTGTGACTGTGTCGCAGATTCGGTAGTTGCACTTGGTAGGGCATGCTGCTTTTCAGCGGTCTGTTTTTGCATCGGCAGAGCGACTTTTTGGTGGCGGGCCTTATACCGCACGAAAAGAGTGAGACCACTATTCCACTTTCTACCCTTGTATGCTGTACTTTTTTGGATCCTGTGATGCTCAGTTCATTTGATCTTCACCATTTTAATCACTTCTGTTGGTTTAGCGATTTAGGAGGCAGCACTACAGCTGCCGCTGTCTGGCCAGTAGTTGTCATAAAAAAACCAAAGGCTCAAACTGGCCAGTGAATAATAATAATAACGATACTAATAATAATAATACATTTCATAAAGCGCCTTCAGAGAACTCAATCTCTTTCTATTGAGATTAGTTTGTTGCCTTAGTAGGTTAGCTTGTTTGGTTCCCCTCTGCTGCCTCTCGTTCTGTTGTTGCTGCTGCTACTTTAGTTTTCTCTCGAGGCATCTCACCGCCATTCCTGTGCACCTCAATGCTCGACTAGCGTGCTCATTCCATTGACATGTGGAAAAACGAGACGGAACTGTCGCTTGCAGCGAGACAAGAGCTACTCTGGCGAGAAAGGACGCAGGGCTGGCAGTGCCGGCCGAGGCCGCAAGGCCAAGAGGGGAGCGGCTATGGCACACGGCCGTGACCTCAGCACTCCGGCTGGCAAAGCTGGTGGTGCCGCGGGGGTGCATGAAAAGTCCAAGCAGAAAGCCTGCAAGCGAGAGGTGAGTCCGTCCGTGGTTGCGCGGTGTTCTGGCAGCGCTCACGCACGCACGCTGGCCCTGGCTCTACTTGGGGGGCTGCTGCTGAGCAGCGTCCGAGGCAAGTCTACTGTATGAGTCGAGTCGTCTTGAGTCGAGCCCCCCACGTCTGTGCAAGCTGCACGGTCATCAGTGTAGTTAGCTGTGTGAGCCATTGATTGGCACTACTCTGGCACCAGCAGCTCCCTTGTGGGGCAAATCTAGGCAGTCTCTATCTGGGGGCGCCTGTGTTGTGTAATTGAAGGTATCTAGCCATAGCCGATGTTAACCAGTCAAGCAACGGATTGACTTCAAGGTTTTGTCGCTCACTTTTAGGTCCCTTCATTCTATCGCTCCAGCCTATCTCTCAGATATACTCCCCCATCAGGCCAAGCATCGTACCACCCGCTTTTCGGAATCCAACAGTCTAGAAATACCTCGTACAAACCTTAAATCCTGTGGAGACCGTGCATTTAGTTCGTATGCTCCCAAAGCCTGGAACTCCCTCCCGACCTGCGTCAGAACATCCCCTGACCTGACCACATTTAAAAGGAACTTAAAAACACATCTATTTAGGACAGCATTTAGTGGGTCCCTGTGATTTGTCCTTCATGTGCTTATGCGTGCTGACACTGTGCATGCTGCCACTAACCATACTTGCATGCTGACCCTGTGCATGTCACCCCTAACCACGTTACGATGTGGCTGGTATGAGAAGCATCGGTTAAGCACCGGTGCTTTGCATAGTAAGCAAGCCCTGTCCTGGCCCTGGCTCGGCATCGAAAGGGCCGCTTGCCAAGCTGCTGAGTTGACTGATGTGGCACGGTGACGAGTCCATCTCCCTCTTTTCTGCTGCCGAACTGGTTTGGCCCCACGGTCAAGGTACTCGCCCCATCCAAGGTCTGGCCGAGGTCGTGGGGTCCTCGAGCCCCGTGGCTTATGTGTGAAGTGCCTGAATCGAGATTGAGTTGTCTTAGGGTGCTACCCGAATGAATTATAATTTTTTTTCTGTATTCTTTTAACTCTCTCCCCATCCCTCGGCTTGATTCTGCAGGAGTTGCTATGGCCATCAGTCGAGTGGGCCGTTTTTTCAACCAGCATCGGCTTCCTAGCCGGTGCTGGTTGGAGGCCGCCGCAAAGTAAAGAGGCCGGGCTTATAGATTTGATGGGCGCTCGTGGTGCACAAGCAATCACTCAAGCACAGCAGACTTGCAAAGGGTGGGCAAGCTAGGCTGTGCTGTCCTGAACTGCCCACCGCCTCTTCTTCTGACTTCCTCCCACTGCCGCTTTCGGTCACGTGTGCAGTCGGTCACGTGCACAGCGAGGCCGCAACTCGAGAGCGTGCTTTTCGTGGCTCACCCAGGTGGCGGCGCCCAGACCTTCGTCGACCAGAGGGAAGCGTGCCAAGCTGACACATCCCGGGCGGTCAGCTGGTGCGCTCGAGAGCGCCATGCCCGGTCTGTTTGCCAGTGGTGGCGGCGGAAGCAGCCATGCACCGATTGGTGGCGCTCAGGCCGAGTTTAAACACGAGCCTGACGATGAGGTGTGTATGCATTCGATCGTCTTTGCATGCCCGGTCGTTTTCCGCGGCAACCGTTACCGGTGCCCTCGGATTTGACGGTGCATCGCCTAAGCTTGATCGCTTCTGTCGCGATGTGTGCCGCTGCTCTAGGTGCCACTCTTAAAGATGGCATTTTATTGTACGGCATCATTTATACATCATGTATACATCATATTGTACTACATCATTTCATGCCATCTCGATGCTAATCAGCATTGATCTTTCTTTTACTCTTGAAGCGCTTGTACAACAATTCGGCCGAAGTTCGTGTCTTTCGATGTTTAAGCTTCTGTATGTTGTCAGTAGACGCGCTCCTGGTTGGTGTGGAGTCACCTTAACTGACTGAATGAGAGAACGGCACATACTAATAGTCAGGCCTCAACTGACTGAAATGGTCCCTGGCCTCTTGGATCATAGACAGACGATTCCCTAATCGATCTGTCTAAATTCGCTTGGACTCAGGGTGTTACCCATGGGCAAGTTTATCGACACTTAACGACCCAGGTCGTTAGTCAGAGTCTAGCAGCAGACAGTTCGTCATTGCACAGTGCCAGCTGCAATGGGGTAACAGCTGCTAAAGCTCTTCTGTCGCTATTAATATTGATATAGTGGTGCCTCGGCTTACGAGTGCGTCGAGATACGGGCTGTCTCTCGACCGATGTTTTGCTTTGAGTTGTGAGCTAAAATTCTTATTACGAGCCAGCTTCAGATACTCAACCGCTAGTTGCCGAAGCGAACGTCACACTGCTTGTGGTTACTCAGGCCAATAAGGGTAGGGCAGTGAGCTGCCCTACGACCCGGGTGTGATGCAAGCGCAGACCTGTTGGTTCGCTCCCAGACAGACTCGAGTGAGACTATGGTGTTAAATCCGACTACGGCAGGAACAGTTAAGTAGGTACTGTGCTCTATTTAGGCAATATCATCGTATGAGGGCTCATCGAATAACTGATAATAATGGTCGCGTCTGCATAAAGGCCCAGCCAATAGACTGAAAGCATTAGGAGTAATAAAACCCGTTAATTGCAAGACAATCTATTGTATTATTTTTAAAACAATATTTGTTATTTATAAGTGCATTTTTTAATTAAAAACGTGACAAAATCGCAGTGGTTTTGGGGGTCGTCCGGAGCGGATTAATGGCACTTCAGTTCATTTCAACGGGGAAAATTGATTTCACATGCGAGTAATTTGAGTTACGAGCTCAGGCATGGAAAAACTCGTAAGCCGAGGTACCACTGTAGTTAGCTTACAGCACGTGTAAAGTGCCTAGGAAGATATTTAGTTCTTTGAGGGTGCTATACCAATGTTTTATTACTAGCAACCTCGAAACCAAGTATTAGTATTGGGGTATTAGTATTATTACTATTATTCTAATTATTAATTAAAGCTAGAAAGTCTTGTCACGTCCGTCACCTACCACACGTTTACATCCCTAAGATGGCACACTAATGTCATATGGCAAGATGCAAGATGGCGACCAGTACTTCCAGGAGTGGCATAGACATGGTATAGTAGACGTGTCATTCTACCATGACTCAGCGGAGCAAGTACACAGGCAGTGAGCCCTAGTTATTATGTAGATGATGCTGGATCAGCCAACCTTTATACCCAGGGAATCTGGGTGCGCTTTCTGGCTATAGGGTATATCTCAAACGTCCTTTTGAAAATGCAACTCAGTCCATCGCCTTCAAACGTTATGACATTACAGCTATCAGGGATTAATTAGGAATGATTTGTGAGAAGAACAGCTGGCTGTCATGCAGTAATTCACTCCTTCGGTGTGGTGATGCCCAAGAGACCGTTGAAGCTCTTTTTAGCAGAGCAGCCCAAAATTTCAGCCAACAGCCGTTTTACTGCACACTTCCTGGAAGTTTACTGGCAAATCAGAACATTCGGTGTTTTCTTGACCATATTGAGCCCACATTAACGACTGCCTCGATGCCGTCTGCATCCACGTCTGCTGTTTATCCCTGTGAAAGGCTGATTTGTGACAAGACCTTGCTCGAATGCCGTCTTACATTTGAAATCGTGACCATTCCTGCACTGATTGCCACATTCCGTCGGAAGGATATGCTCACCTCTATCACTCTCTTTGTCTCTGTCTTGCACTCCCAATCTCTCTCATTTACTTTCAATCTCTCCCCCATCACCTATCAATATCTACATCTCCCTCTCCATCCCTCCCTTCCTCCCTCCGGGCCCTTCTCTGTCTCTCTCTATCGCTATCTCTATTTCTCATCCCCCTCTCTTCTCTGACTGTGTATGAAGTCGAGCAGTGATGGGGCCGCACAGGGCCGTGGCGCCCATCGGAGCTTACGAGTCTGCTGCCTCGCTCGGGCTTGTTGCTGCCCTACTGCAGCATTTCCCGTCTTCTTTGTAGTTGCCTGTCTTAAAGAAAGAGAAGCACGTCGACGATGGGCAGCCACCCGAAGACGACGATGACGACTGCGGCAGCAATGACGACGACGACTACAACCCGGAAGATGACAGCGAGGAGCACAGAGCAGAGCCGCGACGATCCGGCGGAGGCTTGCGCCGTTGTTCGAGCGCGTCCAGCTCGGATTCGAGCTGATTCCAGCTGTCTCCTTGGCACCTGCACCTGGCGTTAGTCGGGCACTGTGATCCCATTCGCTGTCGGCCGATTCCAGCGGCCTCGGCAGCGGCCTGCAATTGCATCCCATTCGCTGTCGGCCAATTCCAGCGGCCTGCAATTGCAGCCTATGAAGAGCCCGCTGGTTGACCTGGTTTAGCATAGCTACCTCGGCTTTTTTACTGGATGCCTACTGGACGTCTTGCAGATGCTTGGCTTTCATCGCGAAGATCCCCAAAGCCCACACAGATGCAGCTCTAGGTGACAGGGCGGGTGCTACTTAGTGGGATAGCATGTCGAAGCCCACCCCTCCTTTTCGAAGCCTGCCTTCTCAAATGCTCGTACGTCTCGACGGATTGTGTAGACAGCTGGTAAGCTCTGCTAGCCAGGCGGCTTTGAGCCACGCTAGCGCAGGGCAAGTATAGCGCAGCTGTGGTCGCCAGCGGCGCTATGCTGATCACGTGCCTGCTTGCTGGTTCTCTCAATACAGCTTCCATGTATTTTTTTCCGGTCGCACATTGCTGTTTGCTGCCATCGTAGAGCAATCTGCTTGAGGTATAACGAGGGTGGGGCCGGCACGTGTGGGTCGGGCTTTTCTGGCCTTCGACCTTGTTCAGTTTGCTCCGATACAAGCTCTTATGAACTGCACTGGCCGCCATCAGCCACTCTGACTCTCGTTCGACCTGGTCACGCGTTTGCAAGCAGCTGGCCTTGCTGATCGATCGGTGCATCTGGGTGCATCCCAGGAACCTTGTCAATACACCAACCACGTCGAGACGAGTGTGTTCAAGTGTTGCTCAGTTTCGACTCGGACTGAAAGTGCGGATGGTGGGATAGCCTATTTCGATGGAATCGATATAGGAGTGTTGGTTTGCCTGATCGTGCTGCGCTTCCCTAACTTGTTTGTTGTATGCCCGGCTGACCCATTATAACCCAGGGTTAGTGCCACAATCCGGCTAACCGGCTTCCTTAGACCCTGGCCGTTTTTTGTGGACCGAATGTAGCCACTCCCAGTTAAGAATGGTAAGAGCTAGTTCGCATTGCCGGTGCACATTGCAAACAAGAAGTTGCCCGATCGAGCAAAAGCCGTGTGTGGGCTGGGACTAGAATGGAATACAAATGAATTGCTCAAGACGTAGGATAATGCAGTTTAAATGTGTATACATGCTTGAAGCCATAAAAGATTAACAAGAGCAGCTTCGAATACAGAAGGACGGTGCCTTAATGAAGCTGAAAGCCTCTGGTTGGCAGCAACAAAAGTAGCAGTGCTGCACATGTGTATAACATATATGGCTCACTCGACAGACCCGAGTAGGAATTGCTGCAGGAAAGGGTAGAATTGCTGCAAGACTGCAATTCTACCTTTAAAGTGTGCCCCCTTCTTAAAAGGCGTGGCTACAGGCATGGACAGGCTTCGAGCATCTCTACTAATTAAAGCAAGAAAGTCTGTCACGCCGAAAAATGGCCCACTTGCATCACGTAGCAAGATGGCGAACTTTCGTCAAGTGGCAGATAGCTCAGCTGTGTCTTCCGTGACGACTATGACTCAGCAAAGCGAGTCCACAGGCATTAAGCTGCTCGTGCCTTTCAGAAAACGGTAGCCGTACCGGGACAGTTACTGTCCGAGCTTGATATCACTAATGAGGCATATGCAGCTATACATTATTAAAGCATCAAGCTGAGGTCTCGAAAGCATGTCACTGGGGAGCACCTGTCCATAATGATAGCAATAAATATTAAGGCAGCTTTATGGCACTCTAGGAGAGCTAAGTCTTTCAAGAGATTCACTGGGACGGAGTAAATACTGTGAGGAATGTGTGATCGGTTTTAGTTCCTTATTCAATGTCAAGTCAAGAAATGTCGATAACCTCAGTCGGGAGTGAGTACCGGGCTTCAGGGTCACGCTGCAGGGTCATGCTATGCTACCCACTACATGCTGCAGGCAATAGAAGGCCAGGCTGACTATCTGCCTGCTGCTGGCTGCTCTCAGCGATGATAACGGTAGGGCAGAGGACCTGGTGGCCATGCTACAGAAGGAAATGCCACCAGCCATCGTGATGACTTATGTACCCATGATTCATGCAGACGACCTGTCCTATCTAGCTCTTTAAGTACCCATACTTCCTCGATATGGCCAGCCCTCGTGATGCACTAGAATACTACATAAGTCGGCACATCCATTCCGGTGAGTAATGCCTGTGTAGGTTCCAAGCCAAAGAGAATTAACCTAGGCCCTGCTTAAGCCGGAGCCAAGGTGAACTGGCTGAAGCCAGCAAGCAGCTAGAGCAGCATTTCAAACTGTCTTCGGACCTCTAACTACAATCGAGCCAACCTGCCAATGTCGCCTCAACAAATTCCTGCCATGCTTGTCTTCAGCAGGTGATAATCGAGATCGTGTCCTACAGCTTGCCAGACATTTAGATGAAAGCTGCACGCCTCTCCCTACATACATACGTAGGTGCTGGGCTGTTCGTGGTACAGCACCATACCGAACGGTATGTCGAAAATAGCACACGCTGTAGAAGTGTAAGCTTTCAGTTACACTCCCGAAGATCTATGATCAGCAGAGCTATACACGAGAAGAGATCGAGGTTAGTTCTTGATAATAATAATGACACATTTGTATAGTGTCCTCAGAGAAATGACTCTTGTTCTATGCCTTTGCAGTTGCTGTAAAGGAATCAATGCCGACCAGCTGTATCCAGCAACTGACTTATGTAGGAGAGTAATAAGACCTCAGCACGTTCCAGTGGCTGGGCAATTCAGACCCAAGAACAAATTGGTGGCTTCTACTAAGACCTCACTAGAAAAGAACCTTCTGGCAAGCAGCAGTGCTTGCTGTGCATCCATTGCACACATCAGAGGGCGACTCTTCAAGAAGAGGGCAACTCCTCGTGAGATACATGGGGTGGCACGTGCACGGAATCTAGGCAACAGCTATGTAACAAGGACGGCAAACAAGGAACCGTAAAAATCTGCAGGTAAGCAATCTAATTGAGGCCTTATTCACAGGTTAGGGCACTCGGCATTTGCTGATTCAACAGCCTCATATAATTAGCACCAAACTAGCCATTTCGGCCACAACCCTGGTTACAGCGCTGGTAATAATAAAGGATTGCCTGCTGCAGTACTCGAACCTACGATTTTCTGGGTCGTGAACTGCAAACATCTTACCAGGGAGTAAGAGCTAAGGGGTCTGCAGGTTGCCCTTATACCTAGCATGCACTGTTACGGTCGGTGTCAATCGACTTGCAAAAAGTCCTGCACACATCCGGAAAAAATTCCGATGTCAAAGGGAACGTGGCAGAGCCGGCAGTCGAATTAGGGTAGCCTGGGAGTTGACCCGACCGCTTGACCAGCTGACCGCTATAGCAGATCAACAGATGATCGAGAGTGCAGATCATCAGAACGTTGTGGATACGTTACATTGAAAGAGGCGCTGCCGCTTCTGCTGCTTGTCCCCTAGCCCTCTCTCCCATCGGCCTCCCACCAATATTTGGTTCAACAGACTTTGCTGATGCATCCTAACCTGGTGGATCCTCTGCATCAGCTCTTGTCCACGCACGGACAGCAATGGATGCAAGTCTGCCAAACATGGAGTAGCCACAGTTGGTAAGTAGTTCTTACTGCATCAGGAGTACATTAACATGAACATTAGCATCACACGTTCGTGAATCAGAGATAGGCAATTCCTTCTTCTGCATCAAGGTGACCCGTGGTAATAACAGCATGTTAGCTGGTTTTCGGACGCTTAGGTTGAAACAGTTTTGGGCCAGCCGGTCATTAGAAAGCTCGAGCCATTTTTATTTTTTCTGAAACATAGCTCCGGCAAGGTAAGCCCAGGTGGGTCCAAATCTATGAAGCTGGCATTTAAGAGCACACACAGTGAGGTTTGAAGTGTGCATATCCAACCGTGTTCAGAAGGAAGGAGCATCAGTTACGTGAGATGCCGTGCGAGAATGCGAATTTGCATTGACGTCGTGTGACACAGTCAGCTGCTGAGCCAGCGTAGCATAAATTCGAAGCTGCCTAGTGTTTTGCTGCCATGCCTGCACCCATGCCTGTCTGGGTGCCGGTTTGGCCATTATTAGGCATTTCCAGCAGATTTTGCAGGCTCGCTGTTTATGGGAAATGTGTATGTACTATGCATTCTTATAGTTTACACTCTCTTCGATCTGCTGCTGTGTTTGCGCATAGTAGGTGGCTAAGCTTCGAAGACCAACAGGCCCTCCAGTCGCTTTTCGGCACGGAGCTATGCGCATTTAACGCCTCGAGAATGGTGGCGCCGGCCTGGCTGCTCCATCGACACACACCAATTAGCTCTTCCGCTTCATTAAGACAGACCTGCTCCGGGGCTGGCTGCAGCAGCACCGAAGCTCAGGACGAACGCCACCCTGCGGCCTTCACCCAGCCGCTCGCACTCGGCAGCCACACTGCCCAGCCACCGTGTATTCTTCGTTGGGTCTTGACTGCCGAAACTGAATGATCAACGGCCGACCAATGCTACCGCCACCCGATCAACCTGCCCTAGCATGCACCGAAGCGCAGCCGAGTTGCAGTCAGGAGAAGAGAGAAGGCTAGAAGGCACTGGGACTCGTGGCACTTAAGAGGAGCCAGCAATCACTTACGAGTGAATGTTCGTAGTAGGTCACGAGACTAATCCCACCGGTCGCTCTAGAGTGCAGCTGCCCGAGCACCGACATTCTCAGTGCTTTTCTTGCATCTACCATCAAACGGAGGCTGTAATGGCACTCCCTCGGAAGTACTACCTGCAGCCAACTGTTACAGCAGGCAGCTTCATCTATTTAAGCCTCGAGAAGAGACGCGATTTGTGCGATCTGTCGTTGTAAAAAAACGGCAGTCTCACGACCTGTTGTCTTAATAATGATTATCCTTAGCTAATCAGTCACCTGCATGCTAGGCCAAGATAGAAATTGCCATTTGTAGCATTTAATTTAAAAATATTAACATTTGAATACAGTGCTAAGAGATTGGTAGATATGCTTGCCCGAACAGGCCAGGACACCTAGTGCTAGGTATCAGAAGTTTGCTATGCTACCATATGTGTGCATATCATCGTCGATCATACAACATCACTTGTCGGCATCCATCTCAAGATTTGTACCTACCATGGTGATGACCATCACTGGTGATTACAGGCACGGTGCACCATGGCACGACAACGGCCGAGGGTGTTGTGTGGCACTAGCCTCCCCAAACCAGACCTGAGGATCGCTGAGCTAGTGAATCCGTCGGAGTCACAGCTGGACGAAGCTGTCGACTCAGGCTCTCGGGGGGGGGACACTCACAAATTTGCAGGGAGTGAACAGGCACGCAAACACGCTTGTCTCGAAATCTCATATTATCAGGTCACATCATAACAAAACCGTCGAACAGACTACAAACCAAACATCTTCAGTTGTCTGAGCTCCATTTCCAGATTGACAGACCGGCTGGAGGAGCAAGACAGAAAGTTAGCGGGGCAACTAAAATGTCTAAAAGTTAACACTTTTGCTTATCTTCATGGCTTGTTCAAACGGCAACAACAAAGAGCAATGCTCGACGAGATGTCAGCAGCACAGCATACCACGGCATGCCAAGGCAGCATCTGCTCAACCGCGACTCCACTGTGACTGTAATGGTCCCTACTGGCTCAGTACTAACGAATTTTCCTTGATCGCTTAACAGTACTACTGACAGAGAGCAAGGCTCGATGGCGACGTAGAAATGTGTCTGCTCCCTAAGATAGCTTCGTAAGCAGAATATATGCCACGACAGCTAGGCCGAGTGGTGAATCTGCCAAGCTCACGTGACCACAAATGTAGTAATTAGGAAACAGCTATCAAAACTCAACCACCAATAGGTGAGGTACAGCTATTAATAAGTTTATTAAGGACTTCTTCAAGCATAGCTACAGCATGCATTTGCAATCGACAGCAAGTAGAGCAACTGGCTTGAGCAACGATATGCATGTCCATTGAGAAACGATAAGGGGAGTTAATGAGAACACTATGCTGGGAGACAGAACAAACCACGTCAGCATAGCACTCGCAAAAATGACATCGACGGCTGACCTTCGATCAGACTGTCGGCTGGGGGGAAGATCATATAAGTCTACCCGAAGGAGGCAGTGTTGGTGGGGCTCTCTCAGACAGCCTCTTGCATGAGAAAGCCGAAAGCCCGACACCAAGCAGGGAGATGATGATTGCCGACCTAAAGGTCAGCGTTGACCCACTGTTTCTTGCTGCCATCGATGTCTCATCCTACACAGAGAGCAGCAATAATGAGCTATCTCACTGTCTAGGACTTCACTAACACAGCGTACAATGCTACAGTCGCACGCCTGCTTACTCTTACTGTAGCCTCAGCTCTTATCAATAAAGCCAAGGGCTAATAGGCAAGCTGGCCTTAAGTATAGCATCAAAACAAAGAGGCCTTTGAAAGTAATCACGGCATGCTTCAGGCCAGGTAATGTAATGTAATGTATCTCCGTCAGTAACTCCACAAAGTCATAAAGACCATGTGGGTGTTACGCAGGAGAGTTTTGTATAGCACACTCACAGCCTAAGCGGCTTTCGGTACGCATTCGGTAGCCAACAGACTTCGTCTCACGCAACAAAGAGAAAGTGGGAAGCATAGCAGAGTCTGGAGAGCAGTTGAGGTAGTGAGTAGCATAGAAGTAGCAGTTCAGGACCGCTGAAAAAGATGTGCCATAGTCGGCAACAGGAGAGTAGATGTCGTTGCGTAAGAATTGTGGAAGCGAGTTCCACAGCCTAGGACCTGCAGAGTTAAAGCTTCTGTCGCCAACTGTCTTTAAGCGGAGGAATGGGACAGCTAGTTTATTGTCCACACAGGACCTGAGGGCGCGAACAGGCTGAAACTGATGCAGCAGTTCAGCTAGGTACGAAGGAGCCAAGCCATGGTGGGCCTTGTGGGTCAGCGTAAGAACTTTGCTCTGTATCCTTTGCTCAACCGGCAACCATCCTAGCTCTTTCAGCAGAGGCGACATGTGCTCAAACCGCTGGGACTTGAAGACCAGCCTTGCAGCCATATTCATAGTCCGCTGTAGTGGCATAATAGCTTTCTTTAGCAGCCCAGCCAAAAGGGAATTACAATAATCAAGCCGAGACAGAACTAAAGAGCTAGTTAAATTTTTTACAAGCCACTGTGGGAGACAGCTTCTAATCTTGGATAGGGATCGGATGTGATGGTTAGCTGTGGAGGCAGTCTTCTGAATGAAGCTTTTGAAATTGAGGCAGCTGTCGAACACGACACCTAGATAACGAGCACGTGGTGAAGGTCGCACAATAGCATCACCTATTAGAACAGCAAAGCGGTTAGACCTCGGTGACTGGAAATATACAAAACCTCGACTACACCAACATTGTTTTGATTTTATCAGCCGAATATATTCGAATGGGAGTTATTAGAATCCTTAACTTTGGTGACAAACCTATTGGATCTGATTCCGAGATCCGTTCGACTTATCTTCTCCCCCCCCCCGACTTATCTTCCTCCTCTGAAGAAATCTTGGTGAAAGACATAAGCAGCTGTTCGCACTATTGAACACCATTGCTACCTCAGCTATGAGCATCCCTTTTCGCGATTTATGTACACCAGGGCTGTACGGTTCAATCGCCTCGTCCACCAAATTCTCAGCGCAAGGACTGCCACCATCAAGCTTCAGCAAGTACAATCAGAGCAGCTACCTAATGCCGTCAGCAGGCATTTCACATTCGAACTAAACCAGTTACTACTGTGCACTAAATAATTATTGCCCCAAGGTATGCATGCTAGTACGGTAAAGCAACAAGAGTTAAAGGGCCTCGCCTGCTGCATTCCTTGTACTGCGTGATTGTAGTTAAGGCCGACCCTTGCTGAACCAGTTAGAACTACTGTCATGCATATTGCATAATGTCACAATGCACTTTTTGCCATCAATGCACACCGGACAGAGACACCTAACCGAAACGTGATTGCCAAGTCCGATATCCCTGCAAGGCCCTGACATGTGCTGTGTGCTTCGGAATAAGTGTGAAGCATGGGCGAGCAATGGAATATACAAGTAGCTTTACCACCCAAGCAACCATCCTCAAGTGGCGTCACCTGGACAAATAGCTATGCAAATGGCCAAGTGGTCAAGCGATATCTATCCTTAACCGCCCAGGAACAGACAAGCAGGAGCTGGAGGGCTGGCTGACGTGCCATTTTCTGCGTCGATGACCTCGGCAGGCGGTTACTTAATTAAGCGCTCCTAGCAGCGAACGAGCACCTTGCGCTACCGAAGTCTTCTATCGAGAGACAGAGAACAGTTTTCCTAATCACTCATAGAGTGGCGAGGATTAGGGCGAAAAGGTCGGTGAGGAGCGGGCGAACACTACCGGAGATGGGCACAAACAACTGATCTGCGACTAAACAAACCAATTTCCTTATAGCTGAATCTAACCGTACCTGCGTGAGCCGCATCAAAGGCATAAGCTTCGAGAAACCTCGGTTGAGAATGACGCCGCTCATAACCGTGGGTCTCCTCTACCAGAGCAGCCGCACGGGACCGCCCATGGTTGCCTGGGGTTGTGTAAGAGGGTGGAAGGGGGCTCGGGCAGAGAGAGCCAGTTCCCGTTCCGACATCATCCGGGTGTTTGGCGATTGGCTAGTCGCGACCGGCTACACAGCCGGCGTCATGGAGATTTAACCGGAGAGAGAGAGAGAGAGAGAGAGAGAGAGAGAGAGAGAGAGAGAGAGAGAGAGAGAGAGAGAGAGAGAGAGAGAGAGAGAGAGAGAGAGAGAGAGAGAGAGAGTGAGTGAGAGTGAGAGTGAGAGAGAGAGAGTGAGAGAAAGAGAGAGAGATATCTCTCTCTGGTTAAATACAGATACAAGGTTTTCAAACGAACATTCTAAGATATTTAGATTATGAATACACTACAAGTAATAAAGGCGGCGTCCCCCGGAAGACTGTAAAGCTATAGCATAACTGCAGGCAGGGAAAGCCACAAACAGCTGTTGCTATGGAGGTTGACCTCTGAGCCGGATGCATACCGGCAATCCAACGTGCACTTCCTAACCCTTGCATCTGCCGCCATTTCGTAAAACGGACGCGTGTTGGACGTTCTCCCACAAGCATCCAAGATGAGTGGTACAATGCAATGCTCGCGTCGTTGTTTAACTATTGGGCAGTGCACGGCTGGTGTTGCGAGTGCAGGTCGTGATGCAACTCGTGTAAATGAAGGAGCTTCGTTGAGTAGCGTAGGGGAATCGTGCGGCCCGCGGGAACGTGGACGACCGCGTGTAAGGCCGATGCCGGTTAGACCCGCGGGTGCTGTCGTCACGCCCACACCCACAAAACGACGGGTAGTGAAAGACAAAGAAGAGAAAAAAGGTGATCATTTTCTATTCGGAAACTTTATTTTTTATGTTGCCACGCTGGCTACGGCGTTGATGGCTTACGCTTGGTGCCCGGCGTGTAATAGCCAAGTCTATTATAGGGAAACGGACTTAAGTGGGTCTTGCGAGTACGCTTGTACTTAGGTGTAGGAGCTGCATTTGTCAAAATAGTAAGATTAACATGCTTTTCTATCCGTCCCCTAGCAGGGAACGAATGAAAGCCTTGCGAGCAGCAAATGAAGAAGACAGAAGAGGTTGCCAAGAAAGGTCGTGTAAGGTCGACAGAGCCTGAGCTGCCCCTGAAAATTCAAGCAATTTATGCTGCTAGGAGCGTTGGGCTAGGAAGAGCAGGGGCTGAAAGACTTTTTGGGTTGTTAGATTTGCCTCCCACTATCCCAGCTAAATGCTACACCGCATGTGTGAAAGCAGCTGCAGCTACGAAAGAGGCTGAACTGTCAATGGTGAGAGGTGTAGAAGAGGATAATGCTTTGGCTAACTCTTGTGATATCGCCGTCGATGGCACGTGGAGGACCCGTGGCTTTAAATCGAACCATGGGGTTGCAACAGGCACTTCCCTTAAAACAGGAAAGGCACTAGATGCAGAAGTGGTCAGCTTATCATGCAAGGTTCGTAAAGCTGGTAAGCGAGGAGAGCATGACTACGATAAAAATTTCAGTGGCACAAGTTGTGCAATGGAAGGGGCAAAACGTATGTTTGAACGCTCGCTTGAAACCCGTGGTGCACGGTATGTTAGGTATCTAGGGGATCGTGATTTCAAAGCAAAGTGTAAGCAAAGCCAAACCGTATGGAGAGACAGAAATTACGAAGCTGGAGTGTATAGCGCTTGTCAGTAAGAGGCTGGGCACTGCTTTGCGAAACCTGAAAACAAAGAAAGCGAAATGCCCAGAGCTTAAGGCGTGTTCAGTTGACAGGTTGGGCTAACTGGCCAAATAGTTACTAGGTTGCAGCAACACTCTGCCCGTGCGGTGAGAGAGAATGCAAATAATCTTCCGACTTGAGAAGGATGTATGAAAATCTTTTTACCATACTTTCTCCACTAATCGGGAGCCAGATCACAGGTTCTGTACGAAAGGTGCATCGTCTGAATGTCCCAATCAGAAAGCTGTAGTAACTAATACGGTCTATGACCATGCAAAAACAAGACATCACATGCTAAAACCGGGGATAAAACAAGCCGCAAAGGATGTGTATGAGGACAGACTACCCGAGGACCTTCTACAAAAATGTTTGCATGGTCACACCCAAAATCATAATGAGTCCCTCTAAAACCTAATCTGACTCGAAAGACTGAATATACAGGCAGCTTGTCAGCAGTTCTGGTGGCAGTGGCTGATGCCTGTTTGCAGAAGAATGTAGGGGCTCGTGGTCGTATCCCAGTTTTCACAAGGTTAGGCATTCCTGTGGGAAGGTAAATGAGGTTGTTCGTGAAGGGTTACGACAGACAATCCAAGAAAGCTAATGTAGCAAAGGCGAAATGCAACCTCAAGAACAAAGGTGTACGTAGGAAGCCTGTACAAATGCAAAACCAGGATAAAGCGAACTGCTCAGGTCATGGACCATTTATGTATATAATTAGAAAGCCCCTTGAAAGTAAGCCCAGTTGCTCACTTGCCTGTCTGCCACTGTATACTGTCTGAGCTGAACAGAACGACTGCCTTTTTCAAGACAATTGTCGGTATGTGCGTTCAGCTGCAAATATATGCCAGCATTATTGGTCTGTCGGTTGTCTTTGTTTGCACTCGCCAAAACTTCCGGTTTTGGCTATGGAGGCTGCAATGATGGATGCTGGCAAAACGTTCTCAAAGCACAACTTTAATAATAATAATAATAATTCACTTGATAAAGCGCCCTCAGAGAACTTAATCTCTCTCTAGGCGCTTTACATTTGCTGCAAAGTGAATGCAATTGAATGGTAAGTAAAATCATGCTTGAAAAACAAACAAAATGAATAATATGGTTAGGGGTGACATGCACAGGGTCAGCATGCAAATGTGGTTAGTGGCAGCATGCACAGTGTCAGCACGAATATACACATGAAGGACGAATCGCAGGGACCCACTAAATGCTGCCCTAAATAGACGTGTTTTTAGGTTCCTTTTAAATGTGGTCAGGTCAGGGGATGTTCTGACGCAGGTCGGGAGGGAGTTCCAGGCTCTGGGAGCATACAAACTAAATGCACGGTCTCCAAAGGATTTAAGGTCTGTACGACGTATTTCTAGACTGTTGGATTCCGAAAAGCTGGTGGTGCGATGCTTGGCCTGATGGGTTAGTATATCTGAACTTTCATCACTATTGATGAATGCTGAGACACTGAGCTCCAAAAAGTTAAATAAACATCTGCAATTGCATTCACCACTGAACGCACCACGGACTTAGGGGTACATGCTAGCACTTACTCCACATTCATTCTTGGTCATTGTAGTTGTTAATGTTTGGTAACACAGTTTGCTTCATCAATTCCACAGCTTCGTCAGTACTCGGCCGATCGATGTGAAATTAGGAATATAGGTGGGGCTCACCTGTCTCTGCTTTCACCCCTTGTGCATCTATGCATGATGTGCCAGTCACAAAATGTGCTTGGGCTGTGGTTGTGATGACAGTCAACAGTTTGAGATGCCGGATTTTTTAAATATTGTGTATGCGGTGGGGTTAACACAGAGTCGAGTGTCTTGCATCTTTTGAAGGGTTTTCCATATTTCTACAATGACTGATATTGAATCTGGCGATTTGATGGTAAGCTGTGTATGGCTGAACTTCAGTATTATACGTGATCTTGGACTTTTACAGGTCATCAGAAGGTCAACACGGCAGCTATGTCACATCAAACGATAGCTTATGTTACCAGTGTTCTTTGTGCCAATTTTCATGCCTTTCGATTCATTGGTCTTTGTACAATATTAGTAAATGTGCTTTAGGGGGATTACTCCCACTACTGGCAGACATTTTGGGGGATCACTCCCACTACTGGCCGACATGTAATGTAATGTATCTCCGTCTATAACTCCACAAAGTCATAAAGACTATGTGGGTGTTTCGCAGGAGAGTTTTGTATAGCACACTCACAGCCTAAGCGGCTTTCGGTACGCATTCGGTAGCCAACAGACTTCGTCTCACGCAACAAAGAGAAAGTGAGAAGCATAGCAGAGTCAGGAGAGCAGTTGAGGTAGTGAGTAGCATGAAAGTAGCAGCTCAGGACTGCTGAAAAAGATGAGCCATAGTCAGCAGTAGGAGAGTAGTTGTCGTTGCGTAAGAATTGTGGAAGTGAGTTCCACAGTCAAGGACCTGCAGAGCTAAAGCTTCAGTCGCCAACTGTCTTTAAGCAGAGAAATGGGACAGCTAATTTATTGTCCACACAGGACCTGAGGGTGCGAGCAGGCTGAAACAGATGCAGCATTTCAGCTAGGCACGAAGGAGCCAAGCCGTGGCCACCCCCAACAGCCGACATGCGCAACAGCATATGGCTGCTGTTGCTGCTCGCTCGCATTCCGACGATAGCAACATCTCCAGAGATTACGGCAATGGTAAAGCATACTGCAGTGCCTAAAATGGGAGAAAAAGTGCCACATGCTCTGGGAAGTCAATCCACAGGGTGTGCATCACATGACCGGAGAGAGTAATAGGGACGGAGCCGAGGCTTCCGTTTTGAGTTCATCAAAATTCAGCGTTGCATTTATAGTTACACGTCATTGTTTAAGCAGTTCATATTTTTATATTGACGAAATAACAATTATGTTTAGACAGGTTAAGAGATCCATCCATCAGCGATAATCATCTTTATATAAATACCGTGGATATTTCAGCCAATGCGGTATTTTAGCCACAGATCTTGACCGGCGTGGATAATCGTGGATCATAAACGCAAATACTTTAGCTATTCTAAAGCAAGCAGTAAATTCAAAAATGTCAGCACTACTAGCCGAAACCCATGGGTCGAGTGGTCAACTGCCGAAATCCTTCGGTAGCGAAGTCCGAACGGAATGTATCCATCGAAACGACCGTGGCTGAATTTCCAGGCTACCAAATAGAGGACGAACGACTGAGCGGTACTGCCCAGCCGGCCGTGGACACCACATAAATACGTTTACTTGCCCCCAACTGTCTCGGGTCTCCGTGTCAACTAGTAACAATTAATTAACATTTACCTTGACCAAACTGAAAAAGTTGCAAATTTTTTTTATTATCAGAATGTGCCCGCGAATTTCGTGGCTAATTTTCGCTTCTTGAACGACAAGTTTGTTGAAAATGCCCAAAATACATTCTCTCTCTCACCTCGCTCTCTCTTAACGGGTGCCGGTTGTCTCCGACGCAAGACCAGCGATGCTGGTACCCTCAAAGCACCAGTCGCAGGCACTGCCTCGATGCCAGTCGCAGGCACGAACGTCGTCGGTAGGACAGCACGGCTGTAATAAAGATGGTTCGGTCCGGCGGTTAAAGCGCTCGCCCCGACTGAGATCTGGCTGAGGTCGTGGGCTTGAGCTCCGAGGCGTAATTGAAGCACCTGAATAGGGATTAAGATTTCTTGGGGCGCTTTACAAATGAATTACAAAGATGCAACCGGGAGCTAAGGGGTATTCGCTTTCCCATCGGACGCACCCTCAGGTACGCCGACTCCTAGCCATGTGACTGTGCAGGGATAGCCTAAGTGAAACGGCCACTCGATTAATCTATATAATAATAATAATAATAATATTAATACATTTGATATAGCTCTCTCAGAGAACTCAATCTCTTTCAAGGCACTCTACACTTGCTTAAAAAAATTGGATCTGTATGTAACAAAATGGCTTGAACCAAAGATTGGCTAATACGTTTCGTATCGTTTCCGGGATCTATACGTTGGAACTTCAGGAGACGCTAATAATCACTAGACTTTCATAATCCGGTTGATAGTTTCATTTATATAGCAGCCCAAGAGACCTTAAATCTTATTCAGGCGCTTTATATTTGCTGTAGACTTATGCTTATCATTATATTTCGTTTATGCTATATTTGTATATTTGCCTAGACCCCACAACCTTGGTCATTTGAAGTCAATAACTCCACAAGCCCTAAAGACTATGCGGGTGTTACGCAGGAGAGTTTTGTATAGTGCACTCACAGCCTAAGCGGCTTTCGGTATGCATTCGGTAATAATAATAATGGACTTGATAAAGCACACTCAGACAACTCAATCTCTTTTTGGCGCTTTACATTTGCCGCCAAGGGAAACGCGACTGAATGGTGAGTAAAATCATGCTTCATAAACAACATGAATAACATGGTTAGGGGTGACATGCACAGGGTCAGCGTTAAGTGTGATTAATGGCAGCATTCACAGCGTCAGCACGCATAAGCACATCAAGGACGAATCACAGGGACACACTAAATGCTATCCTAAATAGGTGTTTTGAAGTTCTTTTTAAATGTGGTCAAGTCAGGGGACCTTCTGACGCAAGTCGGGAGGGAGTTCCAGGCTTTGGGAGCATACGAACTAAATGCATGGTCTCCAAAAGATTTGAGGTTTGTACGAGGTATTGGTTAACTGTTGGATTCCGAAAAGCGGGTGGTACGATGCTTGGCCTGGTGGGGGAGTACATCTGAGAGATAGGCTGGAGCCAAAGAATGAAGTGACCTAAAAGTGGGTGACAAAGCCTTGAAGTCGATCCGTTGCTTGACTGGTAGCCAGTGCAGGTCGGCGAGAAGCGGAGTGATTCGGCATTTGCGATGCAGCCAACAAACTTCGTCTCACGCAACAAAGAGAAAGTGGGAAGCGTAGCAGAGTCAGGAGAGCAATTGAGGGTACCTTAAACTTGGACCAAACCGAGAAAGGCCTCGCTTGTCCACTAATTTAGATCTTTCGTTTGAATATGGCTGGTTATTTTTAGTCAAGACAGCTATTATTACCGCGAAACGTTTGCTGTGAGGAGCTTCTGTCAATTGTTGGAGCAGCGAATAATCCTTTAGTTTTTGAGCCCAATTCCTTCTGAGTTTCATCGGCTACTGGCCTCGCGCTGAACGCACGATCAAGGTCTGGCAGGCTCAGCGTCGAACCCTTCCTTGAGAAAATTGAGCAGCACTTGAAATCGTACAAAGGCGATTTCGCACACTTTTTTGATAAGGACATAATCGCACGTCGCCCACTCCACACGCATACGCTGATAAAAGCTAGGAAATTTACGGATTAGGCTTAGGCTAAAACAGTGTGTAGCAGTAGCTCCAGCGGAAGATTTCGTATTGCTTTAGACCATAATACTAAGAATACTGTTCTCTCTGCGTGCTTACACTGTGCATGCTACCACTAACAATACTTGCATGGTGACCCAGCGCATGTCACCCCTAACCAAGTTAAACTAGTTGCTGTTTGAGCATGCTACCTCTGACCATTTGATCGTGCTTCCTTTGCAGCAATTGTAAAGCGTCTAGAAAGAGACTGAGTTCTCTGAGGGCTCTTTATCAAATGTATTATTATTGCTATTATTATCAAAAGAATTGCTCACAACCCAGCACTACGGATTCTACCGTAAAGAACAGGACTGGCTTGCCATGAAACTACACGATAAAATTGGTTTGCACTTTCTTAAGCAACCTAAAATCTTCTAAAGACCGTGCTTCTGGCTAGTATGCTTCCAAACCATGGAACTCACTCCCGGTTTATGTAAAGATATTCTCCGACTTGCCGATATTTGATTAGAAGCACAACACGTTATAATTCCTCAAATCATTGTTTAGGTCCACGCGAATGACCGTTTGTATGCGTGTGCGTGCTGACACTTGTGTTATAACAGTAACTAATTTATTTGCTTCCTTTATGGCATATTTTAAGTACCCAGAATGAGACTGAGTTCTCTTTCGGGGTGATAAAACTGTCTTATTGTCACAATACAATATTTATTAGTATAATAAGTAGGCCATTTGAGCAAAGAATTTAGTAATATGCATAAGATTGTGGCGGGCTTTATAAAGTGAAATCCTGCTATTAACAATAAATATCAGGACACATCACAATCTCTATTGTAACTCCCAAGAGCTATTTAATTCAAAATAGAAACAACCTTAACCGGTAAGTCACTAAAGAACAGAAAAAACATTTACTCTGAAATTACAAATAAAACAAATAATTGTAGCTGATAAACATCAAAGTACTGTCGTTTGTAGTGTTAGAGAGCATCGGCCAATAAGTTTTTGTACGTAGAAAGTGTTTGCTCAACATCAAAGGTGCCACGAGGCATGAATAATTCCTACTGCCGACTATGGCACACCCTTTCCAGCAGTCCTGAGTGCGAACCAAAAACCACTAACGCTGTGAGTACGCTATGCAAAACTCTCCTGCGTAGTACCCACATAGTCTTTGTGGCTTTGTAGAGTTTCAGACGGAGCTACATTACAAAACGTATCTGAGAGCGATTTGGAACAGCCGCGAGCTCAGCTCTATCCATCCATCCTTTACCATCAATCTCAAGGGATGTTCGATGAAAAATGCTTTAAGAGATAGTGATCGTACTTAACCCTTTCTCTGGTCAGCAAGAACAATTGCCTTAGGCCAAGAACTGTGTGCTTATGTGAGCTGAGAAACTGTGCATGCTGCTACTAACCACATCTGCATGCTGACCTTGTGCATGTCACCTCTAACCACGTTACGCTTGTTGCCATTGACCATGCTACCACCAATCATTTGATCATGCTTTCTTTGCAGCACATGTAAAGCGCCTAAAAAGAGATTGAGTTCCCTGAGGGGGCTATATCAAATTTATTATTATTATCATCATCAATATTATTACAATAAGCACGGCCCTATAAAAGTGGCACTGTCGAGTGGGCCGCGAAAGTTTTTCAATCGACTTACCGCATACATTAAGAAAAAGATGAATACGTTCGCTCCTCTACAGATTCAATAAATTTAGCAATCCGATTGATTTGAAAATTTCCGACCCAACCATTCCAAAGCAGTTATCAGACAAAGCGTCAAACTTTGGCTGCAAGTTTTTCAGTAAGCTGAAGACGTGAAGCGCCAAAGGATTTGCTGATGCCTCAATCTTCCGCAATGCATCGCGATACTGCTAAGTGAGCTTAACTACAAAAATAATGTCGTACAACATTAAAAAAAGTGTGATGGCTCAGCCCCACTGGCGCATTTATGTAATGTAATGTATCTCCGTCAGTAACTCCACAAAGTCACAAAGACCATGTGGGTGTTACGCAGGAGAGTTTTGTATAGCACACTCACAGCCTAAGCGGCTTTCGGCAAGCATTCGGTAGCCAACAGACTTCGTCTCACGCAACAAAGAGAAAGTGGGAAGCATAGCAGAGTCTGGAGAGCAGTTGAGGTAGTGAGTAGCATAGAAGTAGCAGTTCAGGACCGCTGTAAAAGATGTGCCATAGTCAGCAGTCGGAGAGTAGATGTCGTTGCGTAAGAATTGTGGAAGCGAGTTCCACAGTCTAGGACCTGCAGAGTTAAAGCTTCTGTCGCCAACTGCCTTTAAGCGGAGGAATGGGACAGCTAATTTATTGTCCACACAGGACCTGAGGGCGCGAACAGGCTGAAACTGATGCAGCAGTTCAGCTAGGTACGAAGGAGCCAAGCCATGGTGGGCCTTGTGGGTCAGCGTAAGAACTTTGCTCTGTATCCTTTGCTCAACCGGCAACCATCCTAGCTCTTTCAGCAGAGGTGACACGTGCTCAAACCGCTGGGACTTGAAGACCAGCCTTGCAGCCATATTCATAGTCCGCTGTAGTGGCATAACAGCTTTCTTTGGCAGCCCAGCCAAAAGGGAATTACAATAATCAAGCCGAGACAGAACTAAAGAGCTAGTTAAATTTTTTACAAGCCACTGTGGGAGACAGCTCCTAATTTAAACCCCAAAAAAATCTCCAAGTGCCTCGAGGTAGTCGATGCTAGGCAGATAATCCACAGCTACAACCCAAGACAGCATCCAAACAACAGCATTAGTCATATTATGTTTTCCTATGGCGAATTTATTTTGGCAGCGCTTTCGTCGAAGTGAGTATACGTTTTGATAGGTCAGTGTGTTGAAAGGAGTATAAGCCAACGGAAAGCTAGACAAATTTGCGCAGCATTTGCAAAAACTTTCTGAAAATCTAATAACAATTTGCCCTATCTATCTGCCACTGATCTAACTGCCGATGCGTGCTTACTTTAGGTATAGTTGCGGGATAGCGACGTTTCTGCCACCAAGAGATGTAAGAAGTGGATACGGCCGTGCTGCCGCGTATCCGGTAGCCGCGGCACCGGGCGCTACTATATGCTGTTACGTTACTGTGTCTCCGGCAGAAGCAGCGCTAGTGGAGTCTCACGAAGACACGAGCGGGCGAACGTGAGCGATGAACGAGACTCTCGTCGTTCTTTATTGCCCCAGCGGGTACATATACGAGCTAGGGGCTGACTCACCACAGATAAGGGAGTGCATCTGTGGTGGACTACACGCTAACAACAAAGGCTGCACCTAGTCAATTGCCCAACCACCTGCTGCAGGTGGAGCATACATTAGTGGCCGAGAAGCAACATGTGCACACAACAATGCCCGCAGCTGCCACATGGGTCCTATTTTAACAGTAGCTACTTACTACTGCGGTGTACCGGTGCCATAGCAAACGGCGGCGTAAAAATTCAGTTTCGCACAAGTCAGACTGTGAAACAAGGTTAGCCAAAACAAGCGAAAGCGGCGCTCGCTAGGCGCTGCAAATCCGCGCTAAGATCCGAAAAGAGCTCGCTCGGATTGTCTCTGCCAGGTCCTCGTCTGCCATTGAGTTTACCTGCCGACCGGCGAGTCCTCAGGTAGACTTCAGGACGGCTTCGAGGGGCAGCCCGGCGAACCGACCGCTCTCTCACGCCGCTTGGCAGAACGCTGGCGTGCCGTCGCGGTGAGCCTGCGGCCACGCTCAGAGAGCGGCGTCGCGCTTCCGGTTTTGCCTTCCACTTTGTGCTCGCGCGAGTGCAATGAAAATAATTATAATGCATTTGCATCGGGTCCTCGAGGAACTTGATATCTTTCTAGGCACTTTACATTGTCGCTTTTTCTTACGGCCCTCGAAACTGCTCAGCGAGCGGCGAGCTGCCGGCGCTGCTTTCCGCTTTGCACGAGTGTCGCTTTTTTACGGCGCTGAAATTGTCTGTTCTTCGAACGGTCTATGAAAGTTTTGTCTGCATAGAAAAAATGAGAGAGCATGACAGCCGAGTAGTATCGGCCGGGCGTATAGCGTGCGGCGCTTCCAGCAAGCCAGGGAGGAGCGAAGCGTGCTCGGCTATCAGCTAAACGTTTACCGATCGACCTTGCTTATGCGTAAAGCATGATGCGAGCAAGATGCGAAAAGGCAAAGCAACTAGCGACCGATGGCGGCTTTAGCCCTTTGCTGAGCGTTCCGCATCGTCCCCGTCGGACCGAGCGGAGCCGCCGGCGGCGCGCGACGCCAGCGTCTCAGCTGGCAGGCCCGTCGCTCGCGCGAAGTTTCGCGGGGCGCTGTCTTACTTCGCCGTTCCGCCGCAGCGACTTGGCGTCTCTTAATAAACTATGGCCCGCGGCGGCGTGGAATTCGAATCGACCGCGCTGCACCTTGGGCGTGCATGGAAAATTACACAGTTCGGCGCGAGCGATGAACCAAATCCCTGTATGTCACCGGCCCTGCGTAGCAGAGACCGCTGGGATGCGCGACCGGATAGAGGGTGGAGATTGTTGGCAGTTCATTAAGCCGCCATTTCATTTTAGTTACTAATTATATTATTAATAATAATATTATTATAATTCATTTGCATAGCGCCCCAAGATAGCTGAATCTCTATTCAGGCGCGTCACATATGCCTCAGGGCTCGAGCCCACGACCTCAGCCACACCTTGGTCGGGGCGATCACCTGACCGCCGGGCCAATGGCCGGCGCTTGCTTCGTACCCTAGATTTGTTTCTTACCGGTGTGCCCATTTAGTGTCTTGTTCTCTAACATTTCAGTGCGTTGATTTGTTTATAGACTACCTTAAACTTTTTACCCCTGTGAGTGGCCTATTGCAATCGGGCGAAAAGGACGCCAGCATCAAAGTGGAGACTCTCAATGAAGCCATTTATTGCAACGTTAAGCTGAAAAGTGGTGGTAAGTGTTGATAGTGCGGTAGGAGTGATAATTTACGAGCACACAGAGACCACGTTTATTCAAGGCCGGCCGGATGCGAGTCTCCAGCTAGAAGACTATCCCAAATACTCGCTGGCTCCGAATCGTCTTGATTTATAGTATCGCGAAACGCACCAGACCGGAAT
Source organism: Cristatella mucedo (assembly GCA_009760855.2). Classification (NCBI taxonomy): domain Eukaryota; kingdom Metazoa; phylum Bryozoa; class Phylactolaemata; family Cristatellidae; genus Cristatella; species Cristatella mucedo. The sequence goes on from WPIO01000015.1 coordinate 6,828,299, forward strand.
GAGCAAGGAGAGGCCTTTCTCATTCATTTCAAAATATGCGAAAAATTGATTGCGTATTTTCTAAATGAGCGTGTTTTTCATTAGTGGTTCTGTGTTGCTCTTTAAAAAAAAAAGATAAACGAGCCGACTTCGTATCAACTGCACACCATTCAAAACAATAGCGCACCGCCCAGCTAGTAAGTCTTGATAGAACTTCGGAACAACAGATTGGCGTAGGCCCTGTGTTGACATATGCCGTTTGTAAATGGCATCATGAAGGTCAAGGTTCGCTCCCTCCAGAACAATTCCTAGCTAATCCCTGGTTCTATGCGTATTGACTTACGGGGCTACTTTCTGCTCTCGTCGGGTACATCGCATTGAAGAAAGAGTGAGTATCAGATGCTACCCTTAATCTCCTGTTGAGATTTCTGTACGAAATAATAATACTAATAATACCTTAGATATAGCACCCTCCGAGATATACGTCAATAAGACTCCTCTCAACGTAAAACTGATGAGAAGGAGCGATTGTAAATCCATGCAATGCCGTCAAAAAAGCTAGCAAAAATTTATTCGCAAAATTCCTTATTGAAACCGTAAGCTAAATTTGTTCGGCTCTACTCTACATTTTGTCATACGAGTTCTATTTATCATGTGGTCTTAAGAGGCGCTTGAACAGGTTATCATATAACAATATCTCCTGAGGAAAATATGACTGAATTTTAAGCTGGCACTTAAACTGGTAAACAGTGTCCGTTGTCTAAACTAGCCCCAGTTTGACCTCATTGACAGTTATATTGATTCTAATACTGCCGTATGTACTGCGTCGCCACATACAACACTATTACCGCTTCCCAGCTAGATATAGCTTCCTGTCGAGTGGTGCTAGGTATGTACCGCTAGTCAGCTTGTGCAGTCCGGTGCATCGCTACTGTCGTAAGCTCGCCACCAGAGACAGCTGTACAGAAATACCGTCTAAAGTCGCAGCGAATGATCACGGACACACGAGAGGCGATACGATAGCCTGTGACGGCGGTAAGCCTTCCTGTCCACGAACTCCCCTGCTTCCCCCCATTTGTGTCGTACACTCCGCTGTCAGTTCCTTCGCTAGCTGTTGTCATGGCATCGAGATTTTGCGAGTGAACTCTGCTGCCAGAAAGACCTATGGAAATTTGGTGCACTATTTTTCCAACAAGAGCTGCCCAACGGAAGTATCGTAGGCATTGGCAATTATGCCCGGTGAGCCGTGATGGCACACTAGGTAAGGCGGTTGCTTTCACGACCTCGGTCCTGAGGTCGTGGGTTCGATTCCTGTGGTGGGCGATTCTTTATCGCCACTGCAAGCGGTGGTGATAGCCGTAAAGGCTCTTCTGTCGCTATACAAAAAGAGGCTGTTTAATCAGCTAGGATTTTGTGTGTGTACGCATTTGGCAGCATATTCAAGACGCATATAAATGAGCAGAACCTTGCTGCCATGTGACGACTAGAGTAAAAGCTGTCCAGGATCGAATTTTGGCAAGGCAAGCATTCAGTTTCACAGTTGCTGCAGCAAATTCCGACGGTTTGAATGGGACGATTGCTGGTAGACAGGTGGCCGTGAGCCACTGCTGAGCGTCGAATGCAGAGTAGACTTTTTTATTTTTAGCTCAGGCAGCTCGGCTGATAATGAGTTCCTGGTCGGTTCAACAATTCTAATGGGCACACGTAGGTACCATCGGCACCTGTGCTGGTTAGACCATAAATAAAACGTTTACTCGAGGGAAAGCCCCTCGTGGGAGACAAGTCGTACGTGAACACCGGACAACCATGAGAATTACCAGTGAGCGTATTTATCTTTATCTTCATTTATCTTTATACGCATAGCTGCCACGTGGCCTCTTCACTTTGTAGAGGTTTACCTGAAGAGTTGGGTGTGATCGCCGATGTTGGCGGTCGAATGTCGCGGAAGCGTGGGAGATGAGCGGACCCTTGGCCACTGGTGTGGTTTCATCGCTGGTAACGGTTAAGGATGGGTCCAGCAGAGGTCCGGCGTCAGAGCAATTCGACGATCCCTCGACTACCTGTCCACTAATCAAGCCGGCTGGCGAGGGCTTGGCCGGCGATCCAGACCAAGTCGCTATCTCCTGTCGCTCGCCACCTGGTCAATCGGCGAATGAGAGTTTAGGCGATGAGCCCAACCAAGCTTCTATCCAACGCAGCTTACCTGCCTGTCAACAGGCAAGAGAGAACCTAGCCGGTGAGTATGTCAGAGTGGCTGCCGCTACTACCTCTGTAGCCGTGGCTGCTGGTGTCTCCGGAGATGCTGTTAAAGTCACCGAGGACACGGCTGCTTCAGAAGCAGAGAGACACGATGCTTCCATGACCTTATTAGCAATCAATGGGCCTGGTCTCATTTCCGAAAGCTGTGATGAGAAGTTAAACAGCAATGAAGGTACTGCCTCAGTGGGCTGCCAGTCGTCAGCCATGGCCAGCAAGCACGTCATCGGCGGTGGTGAACGGTGCAGTCTCGTCGAAAGTGTGCCACCTCAAAAGTGAGTACATTTTGAGTGGTGCTCACTGTCTCTGCCCGAGTATCTCTTAATCTCCCTCTCTCTTCCCTCTCTCCCTCTCTCTCTCTCTCGCCCTCCCTGTCGATCTGTCCCTTTACCAAGCGACTTTGTGCATGTCCTATCACCACTGGGCTAGCAGTTTGTGCCGGCAAGCTTTCGACTGAGGATTTTGGTCGTGGATAATGGAAGTCACGTACATGCGGTTGTGGTGGTTAGTAGGAGACTGAGGAGGATTATGGCAATCATCAGGCTCATCGGTCTAGTTTAACAGCTTCTGTTCGGCTTCCCGAAGGATCGAAGGTGCTCCGAAGCGGCATGTTTGTTGCCTAGCTGCAACACGGAAGTGGAGTTAGATGGCAAATCGCAGAGTAGGCAGCATGCACTATGAACCGGTCATTTTAAGAGTATCGGCGTTGCAGAATCAAGGATAGAGTATCGGTAACTCGAACTAAGCGCACGACCAGAAGTGTGCAGTGCTAGAGGAGTAGCCCTCCCCCAGGGATGTCGTCACGGTGCTTATTTTTTCAATCAAGCGAGAGGAGCGTCTGCAAACTTAGATTTGGGAGTTCAACCTGAGCCTGGTGTGCTGGCTGACAGCACAGCCATGAAACTAGTTGTTTAGGCACCGATCGCCTTCCCAGGATCAGCTTGTTGAGGGAGGGCGAGTTGTGGAGGTTCAGCTTCTCTGACCTACGAACGTCTGGTTGTGTACAGTTGCCACTGCGGCTGCTGCTGTCACTGCTACGAATGTCAGCTGTGAGAACAAAGAGCCATGCCTTGCTCCTGTGAGTGCAGCTGTCAGCCTTCGAATGGCATCCGGCAGTCTTGTGTACTCGAAGGCCTCCCATCTCCTTCAAAGGGCAGCGATGTGCCGGCCGATGCCCGCAGAGTTGCTTGTCCCGTAGTCCACTGACGTGAGGTAAGAGAGCTTGCCACGCTCCACCACTGGACAGAGATCAAGTTCTTTAAGTAGCGCTATACCAATGAACTTCAATTTTTCATGCGTGCGATACTGTGCATTTTATCAATCACTAACGAGTTGAATGCCTCTGTCCTAGCGTATGTGCATGGCAAGAGATTTGGTTTTCATAGGCTGCTATAAAAATGTAATCTTACTTTAATTTTTATTGTGATACGGTAGACCAAATTCGAAACTGTGGGAAGCCCCAAAAGATCAGTGGTAGCCACCGTTCTCGCATGAGATTGAAACCTTTAGCTTTGACAAGGTGTGTGGTCGATTAAGTAACAATAATAATTATAATAGCACACTTGATAAAGCACCCTCAGAGAACTCAATATCTTTTTAGGTGCTTTACATTTGCTGAAAAGGAAGCATGATTGAAGGGTTAGTAAGCAACAAGAGTAACATGGTTCGGGGTGACATGCACAGGATCAGCATGCACGTGTGGTTAGTGGCAGCATGCATGCACAATGTCAGCACGCATAGGCACACAAAGGAAGAATCGCAGGGACCCACTAAATGCTGTCATAAATAGGTACGTTTTTAATTTCTTTTTAAATGTGGTCAAGTCAGGGAATATCATGACGGAAGTAAACTACGATTAGTAACATACAAGTAGTTCTTATGATGCTAACAATACTGATGCTAATAAAACATTTCTATAGCACAATAATCAAACTAAACCGATTTCTACAGTGATGGAGCCGTTGGCAGCATTTGCCCTTTCCCTACAGCGGAGCAGCTACCTACACTGCCACAACGACGGAATTGTCTTAGTTCCACTTACCAACGACGAAATTATGTCTTAATTCCACTCGATGAGCAAACGCCGAGTTTGTATCAAATAAACACTGTTTTTTGCTATCATAGTGTTCTAGCTCGCCTACTTGAAAACACGGGTTTTGTCCCCCTACATGAAAGTTTTACAGCTCTGGCCTCCTTTATGAAAATCTTGGCTATGCCACTTACTTTCTAGGCACTCATACATATCCTAGATCGGAAGCATGCAAATAAATTAGTGATACTATTTCTTAGATAAAGATACCACAGCTTGTAAGCAAGCCTGGTATTTTGACTGTTGCAGCGCTATGACATCTGACTGATTGCAAATAAATAATGGTGAACAAGAGGAATGACACTGCAGTAATAAAAAAGTGAAATAGGTTTTTGGTTTCTAAAATTGAAATGTGCTCAACAATTGGTTTCTTTTTGTTTTGGTATAATTATGGTCTTCATACAACTATTTATACGATCAACCTTTTTATGACCATCTCCAACTATAAGATCATCAAAGGAATATAGCACAGGTAATCAAACAAGCATCATGAACATCTGAGGAAGTTGGGCAAGTTGGTCATGCAAAAGTCGGACCTCGTAAATATAACCTAACCTATGGTTTTTTAGTTTATCTCATTAGATGACTCGTTACTACTGTTGCCTTCTAGGAGATAAGGGATTTTAAGCTCACAACAACGGTTGAAATAGTCTGCACTTTCTAGTATGCAAGAAGTCTGCTGGCCGGCATGAAAATGGCCTTCTGCAGTTTTAAGAGAGCATGTGACATGTGAATGCTAGTCTGGTGTTGAAGACTATAGCTTCTTGCTGGGCGCACAACCACTCACCAGACAAGGTACGTTAGCCTGTGATGAACCATGAGATACGGTGCTCTCTCTTTATGACCGAGGTCGTGGCTTCGAATCCTGCCGTAGGCGATCTTTTATTGCCAACTGCAAGTGGTGGAGATAGCCGCTAAGGCTGTTCTGCCGCTATACAAACGAGACGGTTAAATCAGCTAATACGTACCTGCAAGTGGGAGCCCTACCTGGAATTTTGAAAACAAACTGGAATGATTTTAAATAGCACAGGCTGCTTTTGAAAGCATCGATGGAAATGCCTTGGCGTTGGGGTTTGAGCAAGGCTTTCTCTAACCCAGTGCTGATGCTGTATTGTGGCCGGCTAGGTCGACCGTGGTTTGCCGTCTGTAGTCGGCAGTTAGCCTTTCTGTCAGCCGTCTTTACTCAGTCGGGCTGACAGTGCTTGTCGTAGTTCACCTGCAGCCCAGATGGGATATTTACGTCATACCTGCCGGCTTTTTTGTGGCAAATCGCAACTTTTTTGTGTGCCTCTCCTTCACCTGAGTAACCTTCTCGATACCGGTGCTGCTGTTTGATTTACGGGACTTTTTGTCACTTTTCTTAGCAGGCAGTGCCTTCCTTGACCACCAAGTGGATTGTGCAAATTCTTCCTAGCTAGTTACCGTACGGCTAGCTAGCGTTCGGCACTGAGCTGATTGTGCTGGCAAACCGGTGCTTTTGCCTTTTGGTTGGAGGCTGACAGTGATATCTACAGATTAGCAGCATGATGTGTCCCAAAATGATCGTTTGATTAGTAACTGCTGCCATCGGGAGAATCCTGTAGTCTTGTAAAAAGCCGCTAAGAATGTCAGCAGAAAGCCGAGCAAGAACAGCAAGTGACGAATGGAGGGGGCGGCCAGGTCCTAAATTGGTCTGCAAAAAAGGCTATCAGCTGCCATCGTATAGCACGTGTGCAGGTGTCCTGGTTGTTCAAGCCGTGATGGCTCACTAGGTAAGGCGGTTGCTTTCACGACCTCGGTCCCGAGGTCGTGTGTTCGATTCCTGTGGTGGGCGATTCTTTATCGCCACTGCAAGCGGTGGTGATAGCCATAAAGGCTCTTCTGTCGCTATACAAAAAGAGGCTGTTTAATCAGCTAGGATTTTTTTCTCGTTTGTGCGTGTGTGTGTGTGTGTGTGTGTGTGTGTGTGTGTATGTGCGCGCAAGTGTGTTTATGTATGCGCATGGGTGTGGTGAGCTGTCTATCAAGGTCTTCTCTTTCGTTTTCGTGACCTTGATCACAGCAATAGTAGGCAACAAATTACTGCTGGATATCTTACGCCGTTATAATAATAATAGCTTACACTTGATAAAGCGCCCCCAGAGGACTCACTCTCTTTCTAGGCGCGTTACATTTGCTGTACAGGAAACACGTAGTTTTGTTTTGTAAGTTTTTTGTTCTTGACGAATTGTGCTGTCGATTATGCGAAGGAAGGCACCTGCAGCTCGCGAAGGCAGCATGTTGCCGATGTAGGTGCACGGCAGGTTTGTTAGTGAACGTTTGGTGGTGCTTGAAAAGCATCGGAGCTGCCGCCCGTGCCATCGTTGCAGATCTCGTCGTAGGGCTGTGGCGATGGGAAATGACGGCAGTGCCGAGGCATCAGGAGGCAGCGCCGAGGCAGCAGGCAGCTTGGGCAACATCGATGGACTGCTGGAGGAGAAGGCCAGCAAGACTAGGCTCAGCGCTACTAACGTTAAGACCATTATACAGGTTAGCTGTGCAGCACGATATTGCGCAATGCCTGCTTGGTCGCCATTTGTTTAGCCCGGTAAACTGTGACGGCGACGACCGTATTGATAATAAAAATGAAGAAATCCTGGTTGCTCATCTTACCTCGAAGTTAATTGCTAGCCTGCTGTTTACAGGAAGTGTTGACTGATCCCGGCGTTTTGGCCATGCTGAAAAATTCATTAGAGCAAGACACCGACAAGTTGGTACCTGCCACGTATGAGCCGAAGATGACGCGGGCTAAAGTGAAGCAGGTTCTGGCCCGAGAAGGCAACGTAAGCAAGGGGGTGGGTGGGGTGGTGCTGCTTTGTGCTCTCTTCCTGCTGTGCACATTTCCAGCACCTTCTGTCTGCGTGCGGCTGGGTGCTGGTGCCTTACGTTGGTACCGACTTCTTTTATTTGCAATGCTAGGCTCCTGTGCCGTGGCCGCTGTCTCCAGCCAAGAACAGAGACCTTAGCTACCTGCTAAGCGACGTTGCTTTGGCCGACGACGAGGAAGATGACGAGTACTGCCCAGAGCCTGAGAGCCTGGTAAGGTGCAAGTTTGCGACATGGAAGACAAGAGAGAGAGAGAGAGAGAAAGAGAGAGAGAGGGGAAAGGGAGAATGAAGGAGAGGGAGAGACAGAGAGAGAGAGAGAGAGAGAGAGAGAGAGAGAGAGAGAGAGAGAGAGAGAGAGAGAGAGAGAGAGAGAGAGAGAGAGAGAGAGAGAGAGAGAGAGAGAAAGAGAGAGAGAGGGGAGAGGGAGAATGAAGGAGAGGGAGAGACAGAGACAGAGACAGAGACAGAGAGAGAGAGAGAGAGAGAGAGAGAGAGAGAGAGAGAGAGAGAGAGAGAGAGAGAGAGAGAGAGAGAGAGAGAGAGAGAGAGAGAGAGAGAGAGAGAGAGAGAGAGAGAGAGAGACAGACAGACAGACAGACAGACAGAGAGAGACACAGAGAGAGACAGAGAGACTGCGTGTGATATTATGCATATATATTATACAGGAATACGGCTTGGGAAAATATTTATTGGTAGAATTGACATTTGGGAGTAAGCTATCAAAACTAAGCACACTCTCAGGCCTGTGAAGTATTTGTATTGTGCATTTGGCCTTTATGCCTAGCTAGACGTAATTTTAAATGCATTTATACCACGGAGCATGTGAGTTTAATTCTGGGCTGTCACTAAATATTTTCACATGTTGGGCATAACTTTAGTATTCTTGCTATCATAGAAAGCCTTCTTATTACCCAGACGATTTTAAAGGCATAGCAGCTCTGGCCATACTGGAAAGACTTTTAGATGCTGAGTGTATGAATCTCCGTCTGTAACTCCACAAAGCCACAAAGACTATGTAGGTGTCACGCAGGAGTTTTTTTTGTAGTACACTCACAGCCTAAGCGGCTTTCGGTATGCATTCCGTAGCCAACAGACTTAATCTCTCCCGACAAAGAGAAAGTTAGAAGCATAGCTGAGTCAGGAAAGCAGTTGAGGTAGTGAGTAGTATGGAAGTAACAGCTTAGGACTGCTGGAAAGGGTGAGCCATAGTCAGCACCAGGAGAGTAGTTGTCGTTTTTTCGTAAGAATCGTGGAAGTTAGTTCTGCAGTGTAAGACCTTCAGAGCAAAAGCTTTTGTCACCAACGGCCTTTAAGCAGAGGAAAGGAACAGCTAATTTATGATTCTTACAGGACCTGATTACCTGAGTGCGGGAGGAAGCTGAAACTGGTGCAACAGTTCAGCTATCTGTGGAGGAGCCAAGCCGTGGCTTGTCTTATGGGTCATCGTCAGAACTTTGCTCTGTATCTGTTGATCAACCGGCAGCCATCTTGTTCTTTTAGCAAAGGATGTTTCGCCACAACATCCCCTGACTTGACCACATTTAAAAAGAACTCGAATCACATCTATTTACGACAGCATTTAGTGGGTCGCTGTGATTCGTCCTTCATGTACTGACACAGTGCATGCTGCCACTAACCACACTTGCATGCTGACCCTGTGCATATCACCCTAACCATGTTATTCATATTGTTCATCAAGAAGGATATTACTCACCATTCAATCGCATTTCCCTTTGCAGCAAATGTAAAGCACATAGAGATTGAGTTCTCCGAGTATGCTTTATCAAATGTATTATTATTATTAAAGGAGACGCATGGTCAAACCTCTGGGACTTGCAAACTAGCCTTGCAGCCATATTCATAGTCAGCTGTAGCCACCTAGTGACTTTTTCGGTAGCCCAGCCAAAAGGGAATTACAATAATCAAGCCGAGACCGAACCAGGGAGCTAATTAAGTTTTTGGCAAGCCACCGTGGAAGAAAGTTTCTAATCATAGATAGGGATCGGACGTGATGGCTAGCTGCAGAAGCAGTCTTCTGAACGAAGCTTTCAAAATTTAGGCAGCTGTCGAAGATGATACCTAAATTCCGAGCAGATGGTGATGGTCGCACAACAGCGTCACCTATCAGAAGACCAAAGCTTTCTAGTCCAGCCACAGGTTTAGGGTGTCCTGTGAGCAGCAGTTCAGTTTGATCGTCGTTTATTTTAAGGAAAATAATAATTAAAATACTAAGACGGTTGTATAGCATCTTAAGAGAACTCCCTAGCTAGGCACTTAAAACATGCCAGTAAGGAAATTTTGTTAGTAATAATATGCACAGTGTCATCATGTTTAGGCACACAAAGGAAAAGCCATTCGGACCCAGTAAATGCTGGGAGGTACAGGTGTGTTTTTAGTATATGCCGAGCTGGTTTGGTCCAGCAGTGAAGGTGCTCGACTCGACCAAGGTCTGGCTGAGGTCGTGGGCTGGAGCCCCGAGGCATATGTGAAGCACCTGAATAGAGATTAAGTTCTCTTGGGGCGCTATATAAATGAATTATATATATGCCTAAACTAGTCAGGAGATTCTGTAACCTGAGTCAAGAGCAGTTCCTGACTTTGGGAGCGTAGAAACTAAAGGCATAGCATCCAAGGATTTCAGGTTGATTGGAGGCACAGCTAAATGACCCGAGTCATAAGAATGGGTGGTACGACGCCAGGGAAATATTTTATAATAATAATAATAATAATGCGCTTGATAAAGCACCCTCAGAGAACTCAATCTCTTTCTAGGCGCTTTACATTTGCTGTAAAGGGAAACGTGATTTAATGGTGATATCTTGCTCGATCAAGCATACTTGATCAAGCATGATATTACTCACCATATTGATCAATGGATACAGTGTGAAGTTCTTGTCTTGACCGGCAAGGCCCGCCTCGGCGTGGCTCCTCCATATTTAGCTGAACTGCTGCACCAGTTTCGGCCTCTTTGTGTCCTCAGGTCCTGTATGGACAATAATTTAGCTGTTCCATTCCTCTGCTTAAAGTCCGTTGGCAACAGAAGCTTTAGCTCTGCAGGTCCTAGGCTGTGGAACTTGCTTCCTCGATTCTTACGCAACGACAACTACTCTCCTGGTGCTGACTATGGCTCGTCCTTTCCAGCGATCCTGAGCTACTACTTCCATGCTACTCACTACCTCAACCGGTCTCCTGACTCCGCTATGCTTCCCACTTTCTCTTTGTTGTGTGAGATGAAGTCTGTTGGCTACCGGAGGAGTACCGAAAGCTGCTTAGGCTGTGAATGTGCTATTCAAAACTCTCCTGCATAACACCCACATAGTCTTAGTGGCTTCGTGGAGTTGCAGACGGAGATACATTACATTCCAAATCTCAAATCCTTTGGAGACCGTGCTTTTAGTTCGAAAGCTCCCAAAGCCTGGAACTCACACCGACTTTTGTCACGAGATCTCCTGACATGTCCACATTACAAAACCTGAAAACGCATCTATTTATGACAGCATTTAGTGGGTCCCTGTGATTCGTCCTATATGGGCTTATGCGTGCTGACGCAGTGCATGCTGCCGCTAACCATGCTTGCTCACCCTGTGCATGTTACCCCTAACCACGTTAGTCTTTCTGTTGATTGAGCATGCTATCACTAATAATTCGATCGTGCTTCCTTTGCAGCAAATATAAAGTGCCTAGAAAGAGATTGAGGCCTCTGAGGGCACTATATCACAGGTGTAATAATAATAATAATTATTATTAAGTAGGCTCTAGATTTTGCAATTTTATACGGTTGAAAGCAGATTGACAATTCCTGTGGAGGTTATGTGGTCGTCTATCGAACGAACTCTTTGGAACAAGACACCTAGATTGCATGCAGCCATTCCACGTACCAACGCATACATGCACTCTGATAAATTTGTGAGATTCGTGATAGATGCCTACTATGGTGTTACCGAGGTCCGATTATCCACAATTGCCTCAAGAAAGGTTTAAACCATGGTTATGCTCCGAGTTGGCCAATTACGATAGAGGAGGATGTAACCCCTAACCATGTTATTCATTTTGTTTGTTTTTCAAGCATGATTTTACTTACTATTCTATTGCGTATCACTTTGCAGCAAATGTAAAGCGCCTAGAAAGAGATTAGGTTCTCTGAGGGCGCTTTATCAAGTGCAATATTATTATTATTATTATTACAAGCTGCCTGACTTCTTATTTTCAGTCCAAGGCTGGGTGGAGGAGAGGTCTGGCCTTCAGTGGCCTGTAGAGGCTGTGCGACTGTTAAGTCCAATCGTTTTCCTTCAGCCATGTATGTGTCAAAGCTAGCTCAATTGGTAGTTGGGTTCGACTTGGTGCCTGTCTTCTATGTACGTAGCACGTGTGTGTCTGTCTGTAACTCTTGCTACGCCGCATAGATGTTGTGAGTGCTCCACAGGAGAGCTTTCTGCAGCCCACTCAGAGCCCAAGGAGCTTATGCTTTGCGTACTGCAGCCAAAATATAATCTCACGCACTATAGAGAAAGTGAGAAGCTTATCTGTGTCAGAAGGGCAGTCGAAGAAGTGACATACATGTAATTATTAGTGCAGGGCTGCTGGAAAGGACATCACCAAGTTGGCAGTATTAGAGAAGATGTCATTGCCTGCAAATTTTCGAAGTGAGCTCCGAAGTGTAGCACCTGCAGAGCAAGTCGCTTGCGGACTTTCAGCGGAAGTGTGGAACGGCTTTATAGTCCCAAGAGGACCTCTCGGCATGAGGAGGCTGAAGTTGATATAGCAGTTGAATCCGGCGTGAAGGAGCCAATCCATGGCGAGCTATGTGGGTCAGAGTAAAAAATTATTTGCTCTGTATCTGTTGATCAGCTGGGAGCCATCGAAGCTCTTCAGCAAAGGAGACACATGGCTGAACCTCTGGTCTTAATAATAATAATAATACTAATGTACTTGATAAAGCGCCCTCAGAGAACTTAATCCGTTTCTAGGCGCTTTACGTTTGCTGCAAAGGGAAATGTCTTTTTTGACTAACCTTGCAGCCATATTCATCGCCAGCTGCAGTGGCCTAATTAGTGGCTGAGCCAGAGGAGAGGCAGACGGGCATTGGCCCCCCTACAGCGGGGCAACGACCTTTGCTGCTTTCTGTATCAATGCCCTCACTCACCCCGACTATAATCAAGGACAAAATTATGTCTGAATTCCAATCGACGAGCATTCGCCAAGTCCAAGTCGAATAATCGCTATGATTTTGCGCAATGATCTTTCATTAATTGTGGGTCTTGCTCCTGAAAATCTTGTGGGTCTTGCCCCTATATAAATACTTTGTGGGTTTTGCACCATACATATACAATTTTTTGGGACCTGCCCTCCCCCTAAATGAAAATCCGTGCTCTGCCACTGGGCTTCATGACTTTTTTTTTGGTAGCCTAGCCAAAATGAATTGCAGTAGTCCAGACTAGACAAAACCAAGGAGTTAGTCAGATATTAACCAAGCAATCGTGGTAGAAAGTCCCTAATGTTAGACAGGCATCTAACGGGATGGCTAACTGTGGAAATGATCTTCTTAATGAAGCTTTCAACCGTTAAACAGTTATAAAATAGGAAACCTAAATTCCGAGCACGTGATGACTGTCGCACTCCAACATAAACAATTAGAAGACCAAAGTCTACTAATCCAGCTGCCTGCTTGCGGCAGCTAATGAATGAAGGTCCAGCTGGAAGCCATCTCAACCTCCTTTTGCAGTTGAGATTTGGACACCATTGGAATTCATTAACTAAGCTTACAGCCTCGGATCACAAAATTGTAGAGGCCCGTTTTTTGTCAAGCTGCTCCACACTGTTTGGGGCGGGGTGGGGGGCTTGGTAGGTCGTGTCGTGTGCTGTACTTATGTTGTGAAGAGCAGAAGACCAGGCCACAGATGGGCTTGCTGCACTACATTCTCAGTCGCTTGGCATTTCACTAGCTGTACTTGTTCTTCAGAGCTAGCCGGGTCTGCACATATGTGATTGTCCAAACTGTAAAGCAGACTGCTCTGTCCTGCTTGCCCGTATCTGCCAGGTGCCACTCTGTCGTGCTGCCTCTCCCCCTCTCCTGCTGACCTTTTGTGGCCCTGTGGGATGGGCTATCCAGCTAGGCCTGCACTTTCTGCCATTTCTTTCTCACAGCATTTCCTTCATCCATATGAATCGTCCTTTGCGTGCTGCAAGTGTGCACGTTCGTATCACTTACTAGCTTTAGTGTTTTCTTTCCAGCCCATAGGAGGTGTCTAGAAGAAGATTTCGTTCTCTCGAGGCCCCATGCACATGAGCTAGCACCATTGCCATTATTATCGCACGAGCCTTCGGCAGTGGCTGGAATGGCGCTGTCGAAAACGTGCGTCCACTTCTTGATGGGTTGGCTCTTGCCCAATGAGACGTCTCACTGCTCATTAGAACGGGGCATTGTGACTGTGTGAGAGTAAATAAATAAATAAATCCTAGCTGATTAAACAGCCTCTTTTACCACCGCTTGCAGTGGCGATAAAGAATCGCCCACTGCAGGAATCGAACCCATGGCCTCGGGACCGAGGTCGTGAAAGCAGCCGCCTTACCTAGTGTGCCATGCAGTGGCAGCAGTAGTGCTGGCTTCGGCGAAGGTAAAAAAATTAGGCTGACCAGATTTGGTGGGGCAAGAGGAGGAGGAGGAAGAGAAGGTATTTTACTTACTATTCTATTGCGTATCACTTTGCAGCAAATGTAAAGCGCCTAGAAAGAGATTAAGTTCTCTGAGGGCGCTTTATCAAGTGCAATATTATTATTATTATTATTATTATAAGGTGAGCTAAGAGCGCAGCCATCAATGAGCGAGACATCTCACGGTTATGCACGCAGCCGCGCCATCTAACTGCCATTTCTACGTTGAAGGACGAGTCGGACGAGGAGGAGGAGGGCAGCACGCTCGACGGCTCACACCTCGAGGAAGTCAGGGATGACGAAAGCGTAATGTCACCTGCCATCAGCGAGCCGAGGTCGGCTATGGCGTCGACTCCCATGTCGGCGGCGGCCGGGTCGGCCGGTCAGCCCTCGTCCCCGCCAGCACTAGTTATGCCGCCGTTGGATCTTCCTTGTTTGCAGCCTGCTCGGCACTCTATGGTGGGTCGGTTGCGCCCGCTTTCCGCGAAGCTTGTCGGATTGACTTCGCCACCACGTGTCTTCCATGCGGTTTTGTTTTCCGGCGGTTCCCCTCACGTGGCCCGGCTGAGCCGACCGGCGCTACGCTCGACTTCTGCTTCAGCCCCCGTTCGTCACGGCACGCGTGCCTGTGGCTTCCGCAGTGTCATCGCAGCCGCCGACTGTTGAGATGAGCAAAGACTCGGAGCGGCGCTTCCTCAAGGCTTTGGCAGAGCTGGAATTTGTGAGTTGCTGCATGACTGTAGCAAAGTTTGGCTTTGCCGAAACCAAATCGGGTTCGCAAAGTGCAGGAGGCTTATTGGCCGTGCAGCTGCAGTCACATTCCTCCTTCTAGCAGTTATGATTGGCTATGTTGGAAGTTGGCTGGGCCTTGGGGGCTAGAGGCAAGCTTTTTGTAGCCACCTTTTTTTTTTTATTCCAACAGGAAATCTGTACTTTGCTCTCACGATACATTTAGGTTGTGATAGAATCAAACATTTAGGTTGTGATAGAATCAAACTCAACTAGCTTATTATCCGAGTCGTTGGCCGGTGGTTTACGCTATAGTGGACTGCTTCAATTCATCCTTTGCCAGGGCTGCCCTTTCCCGACCAAACTTGGAAGGCAGGCCGATGCATTCTGAAGTTGGGCTCACGAGCTTGCTTGCTTGCCAAGTACCTAGCTGTAAATTTAGAAAAGTTGCGGCATCGGCTGTATGTTTCCCATCAAGTCTAGTACGGCAGGGCCACCCTACACGTGTCCACTGCAGTTTGAGTAGGGCACATTTAGTCAAAACCATGCTAATTATGCATTTACTGTTGTATGCCATTTACAGTGTGCTTCATGCATTTGCTGTTCGCTGCTTGAGGTGGTTGTAGAACAGAAGTGCGGATCCTGTACATCAGCTATATTCCCCTCCCCAACTATTATTCCTATATTGTATTATACTACATTATTCTCTATATTCCCTCCCCAACAAAGTCTGTTGCAGTCTACCAACTTTCCCCCTCCTCGTTCTCTTTCTTTTGTCGTGACGTGGCACGTGCACCTACACAATAACCATGCCGTTCAGGCTTGGCCCACACACTGCCTTCCCAATTCTATGCCTGCAATCAGTGATGTACTCTTCGTTCTGATGTACTCTATGCTGTGCCAGTCATTCTTCGTGTCATCGCCTGTGTGCCTGCTGCTGCAGGAGCCACCCATTGCTGGCCGCACGCGGTCAAAGGCTCCGCTCACAGAGAAGAAGCTGGAATGCCTCGAAGCTCAGCTTGTCGCTCCAGACGTCTTGCCCGACATGTATGGGCTGCAGGCACCGCTGTCCACAAGCGGCACTGCCGATGACGACGATGTCGATGGCGAGGAGTTTGAGTGGAAAGCGTTTCTCGGCAGCATATTTACCTCGTCAGAGGGTAGGTAGACGTATGTGCAGGTGCATATGTGCAGCATGCGTAGCATCGCTGCGCGGGCTTAAACTGCTGTGTCACGAGTCGAGTCGAGTTACTTGCCGATTAGACTATCGAAAGTCGTCACTTGACAGCTGCCACAAGAACGAGGTTAAGAACTATGTTTTTACACAAATTGGAAGCATCTTATTGCACAGGCAGGAAGACCTAGAAGTAGCAAGTTACAGAAGTATTTTAGGGAGGTCACCCATGCATGGACCAGCTTGGCTGTGTTATCCTTATCTAAGCAGTCCCGAGTTTTTGCTATGTTTTCTAGGTGAAAGGGCGGACTCGACTTCGGTGCTGATATGCTCATCTTGTTATGCAGTAGGTTGATCAATTGGCCATTGCAAATTACAATTTTTACGTGGGAATTTATCCGAGCCCATCTCCTTCCTAAATTTCCCAGTTACCTCCATTGCTGAATTCTGTCGGCTTCTATTTTTGGCTAGGGCAGCTGCTCTGGAGGGCCTTGGTGCATTTGCACACTGGAGCCGTAACTCGGCTCAGATTATAATGGCTTTGTCGCATTTTAATTCTCGGCTTTGGGTTTTGAATCTCACTCGTTAGAGAAGAAGAAAGTTGATTGAGCCCAAGTAATGTCCCTCTCTAATGCCCAGTCATGCTATGTGCTTTGCTCTGTCAACAGCTGACTACGGTAAGCATTACCTGTATGAGTTACAGGAGCGGATAGCTGGAATAGCAGCAGAGGATAGCTGGAGTAGCAGCAGCTGCCAAATATGCTGTCATGGGTGTCAATGATGTGTGTGCTGACATGGATTGAAATGCATATAGGCAGGCGTATGGTTTTAAAGTGAAACAACATTATATTAGTTCCTTCGAGATCCGCTTGGTACCTGCCGAGGTTGGGGAAATAATGCACATTTGCTTCGAGATCGAATGATCGAAACTGCCCATGTGCAGACTTTCCTAGAAACCCTCTAGCTTACCAGATTACCTCTGTCGTGGTGGCTGTGTGGGTTACTGATGCGTGATACTGAAATACATCTATCGATTGCTCCTAGAATTGTTATGAGGGAGGCTATGGTAAGTTTTAAGACGTTATCAGTAATCTCAAGGCTCGAGATCAGCTATCTGTAGGTTCGGTGGTTGTTTTGTTAGTTTGTTAGGCATCTGCATTGCTTTAACCCATTATAACTGAGTGTAGCTGAACTGCTGGTCAGCAAAGCGCTCCAAAGTCGACCAAGAGATCATTGCATTGTGTCAGTCAGTTCCTTGAAATCGTTGCTTCTCGATATCTTTCAGACCACGCTTGTTGGTACCGTTCAAAACCTGTGTTTCAGTGTTATATTGAATCCTTGTTTATTGTTTACGTTGCTCGTTCGTAGTCCACTGCTGGCTTGCTGTATGTAGATGCCTGTGTTTTGCTGGCAAAGCTCAAAAAAGCAAATGATAGTTTGCGTCTGATTGCTTACATTTTTTTTTTATAAATGCTGTGCAGACCGGAGTATGGTCGAGGAAGAAGAGAATGATCCAGAGTACAACGTGTTGGCTGCCATTGAAGCTGAGGAGGAAGAAGATGAAGATTATCGCAATGATGGCAAGGTTAAGATCCCAAGTAAGTTTTACTCCCTGTGTAGGCAGTTTTGACTGTGCTATCCACGTGCTTTCAGTTTTCTGTTGCTGTGCTGTCATAACGGTCTCTCAAAAATTGATGAGCTTTGTTAGGAGTGCCGATAATCAGCTCCTTAGGCTGACCTGTCGAATCCGATATCCGATTCTTCTTACCTGTCTTCACATGTCTCAATAACCACTGCATGGCTCTTTGGGAAGTAGCTACACACCAATGGTGGATTCCTGTTCATTCACGTTTATATTGCATTTACATTGCATTCATATAAATGTTGTGGTTGTACAGCATTACTAGTTACAAAATCTGAGTACGAAGCTTGTAGGTGTACGACTAGTGGCATATAGCTCCAGACAAATGGTGGCTGTGCTTAGCCACAATTGCATTGCATTTACATTGCATTTCTATTGTATCCGGTGCTTGTGCAGTGGTTGTATGGCATTACTAATGATTAAGTCCCAGAAGTTAGTGGCTTTGTAATTAAATCTAACACCATTGATGGTTTTCTTTTTGTTGTCAGTGTGTAGGCTAGTGATATTGGAAAATTTCGGCATCATTTTACAGAGGCAGAGATTCACAATCTAATGGATGAGCTAGTAGAGGCGTGCGAAGCTGAAGACGATTTGCCCGAGCTGCTTCCTCAGCTCAGTGCAGCTGAACAGTCGCAGGGCACATTGCAGCTATCAACCAGCTCGGTGGAGCATAAGCCAAGGTGTGTGCATATTTCAGTGGTTCTGCCCTTGTATATTCACCTCTTTTTATTCGGTTACCGAGCTGCCAGAGCAGAGGTGTAGCTGGTGCCGATGACCTGAACCAAGCATAGTTCTTTCATGCAGGTATCGTGCACCGGTCGTCAAGGACCTCGTTCGTAACCTTGAGCAAGTGAAAAGACTAAACGATGGAGCCATTGCTGCTGTGTCAGCCAGTGCTGCCTTTGTGGGTGCTCAGTTGATCCCTGTCGTGACAGCCGCCGAAAGTCTGCAGATTCAGGAGCATATGCGCAAGGCAAGTAGTTATGCCGCTGCGGCTGACTGCCTGGTCGTGATGCCTTAGCCGCGATCAACTATCCCTGCTTCCTTTGCTATTGGCTTTTACATTGACAGCATCTTCCTTCTCCTTCTATTCTAGTCATCAATTGCACATATGCCGAAAGGGGTAGTCCAGCAGAACAGCCAAAGCAAGTGAACGCATGCCTGAAGAATACAATGTATCCTCTTAAAGCGTATTGCCATGACAAAGGAAACTGTTCTTTCCAGGTCCACATCACTGATAAGAGTGTATGATCTGTGTATATGATATGAGACATGTTTGACTAACTTTTGAATTTATGCACCGAGGTAGTGGATCGACGAGCTAGTGACAACAAATTCTGCGACATGGGTCTAGGAGCCTGAATGACCAATCATTGACCCATTCATAGTCGGGCAACTGGAAGAGTCAGCCTAAAGGGACAAGCACTTAAAAATACTCTCGGTGGAGTTGATGGGCAGTAGTAGTCTTAAATATCGTGTAATCATATGAGAGTTAGCACCATGGCTGTTTGTCTGATCCCGATTGTGGTAACTTGAATGCATTCAGCGACTGGAGACTTGCTTAAAAACGTTCAAACATGAACATCAGTACAATAGGAACTTTTTCATGTCCGTGGCCTAGGCTGGAGTCATCCTGATTATTGCACGGATCAAGACGGAGACCGCCAGTGCCGGGGATATCTGCTGGTATCTGAATGTAGGGTAATCCTTTCCAAGTCGACCTGCTTTTGATAGGCCTGGCGCTACTAGCAACCTAGTGGCTATCAGAGCGATTTTTGCCTCCCCTATGTAGCTTTGTGAAGTCAGGATAAAGAACAATAATAGCTCGGTTCAGTATAAAGAAGAATACAGTCAGTCCCTGACTTACGACGGTTCGACATACGAAAACTCGTAGATACGAAGTCGGCCACCGTCACAAAAACCGAAAATCAAAATTTATTTAAGGAAACTTTCAAAATCCATGCACTGTCAGTATATTTGACGCCACAAACAGTAGGACGGAAAATATGTCTGAGAGCTATGAATTGTGGGTACTGAGCTCTCTTTGGCAATTCTACTTACAGCAGGTTTTCCGGTCCCATCCTTATTTAGTAAGTTGGAGGGCCTGCCTACTTTGGTGACTAGTGACTTGAATCTGGACTAGTGTAGCTGGCAGCATTCGATGTCACGAGCATATCCGATCTCGATGCGAGCTTATCCTTATATTTCTTGTCTAAACGACTTTGGATTCTTGAGAATGGCTACCTGCCGCTATTCCTGCATAATACGCTAAGTCACGCGAGAGCACCTTTTTTTTGCGCATTGGCTCGACCCGATATCGTTTGCTGTGTGCTGCTGCGCCCACGAGCAGCCCTGCCGCGCTGGCCGCGAGTCGAATGGAATGCCAGGAGCAGCTACCTCTCGATTGTAGCACGTGCAGCTGCTGCTGCAAACGTTCGTACTCACGCTCGGACGAGCCGACCTGCAGGAGCACAGCGCCTCGTCGAAGCAGCTCTTGGTAGTGCGCCGCAGCAGCGCAGCTGCACAGCTCAGCTGTCGTGTCCTCTGCTCGTCTCTGCCTCCTTTCGCCTGCTAGTGCGACGGTCCGGGCAACTGCTCCAGTCCTGCAACCTCCTCACATAGGCGCTGCCGAGAGAGCCTGCCGCCTCCCGTGCTGGGTGCCCCAGTTTGCGAGCGCACCCGTGGCAACAGCAGCGGTAACTGTAGAGCTAACGGGTGTCCACGCGGTTTTTGCATCTGCCCTTGCACTTCAGGTCGAGCTGGCCACCTTCCGTGACAATTCGTTGCCAAAGTCGCTGTCTCACTTTAATGCCTTCAATCTGGACGAGGCAGTTCGAATCATCCAGGATAGCGCCAGCGTCAGTCAACGGATCAGTCGCGAGGACAGCCTCAGCAGTGCTGTCGTCCTCTGCGGAGCCGACGACGAGCCGGTGGTGGAAGGGCCGCAGGGCGGCGATGAGGCGGTGGCCTGCAGCCTCGGTGGCAGTGGCAGCAGCAGCAGCAACCCCGGCGGCGAGAAGGAGTCAAGGCAACACCGGGGCAAGTCACAGCATATGGGTGAGCGCTCTTGCGGTCAGCTAGCAGTTGCCGTGGCTTGCGCTACCCTATGGCTCTGCCCTTCCTCATCCGTAAAGGTGTCCAGCTGTTGGCGCTGGTGCTGCTGCTGCTGGACAAGCAACTGATTCTTCGAACTTCGATCCCTGAGAGCGAGTGGACTGTAAAGTGCTTTCCCAGCACAGCCAGTGGGCAGGCAAGCCGGCTGGTGATCTGGTGGATGGGGCAAATGGGGGTGTGCCGGTTGGTGGGTGGGGGGACTTTGTGCTGTTTTCTTGAGAGTACGCTACCTAGTGGAGTGGAAGCCGTCAAATTTTGGCCGAGACACTCAGCCGAGTGATGCATCGTCGATATCTTAGCTTTGAGCAGCCGACTAGTAGCCGACACAAGTTAGTCGAGGGGCCAACCAGCTCTCGCTCTACGGTGCTGCCGTGCTTTTGAGCTGATTCTCGAGATTGCCATGCCGCTGCTGAGATCGCTGATAGAAACTGTCGCGTTCGTATGTACAGTTCGGTTCTTATGCTCGGCTCGATGGTCCATCCGGTGCGGCTACCAGTTAGTGCGCTAGCAGTTAGTGATCTCGCACGAGACGCGTAGATACGCACGCTAACGCAGCTTTGGAGTCGCATGCAGTAGTGGCCGGCATCTGTTGCCTCGCTGCAGTTGACGTATCCTTGTCGCCTGGAGAGATGGAGTTCTTTGCCAACTGCATGGCCTGCCTTTACCCGACTCTGATGCCCCGCCAGAGGCTTTTCCCAGCTCTGTCTCGAAGGTTCTTCACGGCGTCGGAAGACAAGTGAGTCCAGCTGCAGTCTACTGCTGCTGCTGCTGCCGCCACTTCTGGTGCTGCCACTTCTGCTGCTGTGCTGGCGCTTTTGCCGTTCGTTACGATGCCAGCCTGTGTGTGGCCCGTGCCCCCATTCCAGCCTATCAGCGGAGCTGCTTCTGCCTGTAGTCGCTCTTACCGCATGCGGCCGCGTTGTGTGGCTGTAGCCCTCAGTAGAGTCAGCACTCTTGCAGTGGCGGCCTTGTTTTTGCAGCTGCGCCACCGCTGCCGCCCCGCGGCCATCTAGGTGCCATGCAGGAGTGCCGCTCTGCCTTGCAGCCTCATCGTGCTCGGTCTGGAGCAGTTTGGGGAGACTGGCTGCAAGTTCAAGTGGACGCACTCGCTGCTTCTGCCAGTCCACGAGCCGTCCGTCATCAAGTCACGTGTCACGCGAGTGAAAAATGGAATAGCCAAGAGCGCTGCCTTAGCGGTGGGTACTGCCCAGCTCTCGAAGCTGCTGCTGCTGCTTGCAGCTGAGACCCACGTCAGATAGTGAGCGAGCCTCGATGGACAGCTGACTCGTGGGCTTGTCACGCCTGTGTCAACCAAGCGGATCTGCTAAGTTGGCCGAGACCTCTTTGCTTTGTTAAGGCAGTTTATAAGGCCTGAGGGCAAATTAAATTGAACTAGGTTAAGCCGCACCCGCTGATTGGTGTTAGAAGGGTTAATAATAATAATAATAATAATGCACTTGATAAAGCGCCCTCTGAGAACTCAATCTCTCTCAAGGCGCTTTACATTTGCTGTAAAGGAAAATGCAATTGAATGGTGAGTAATATCATGCTTGATAAACAAACAAAATGAATAACATGGTTAGGGGTGACATGCACAGAGTCAGCATGCAAATGTGGTTAGTGGCAGCATGTTCAGTGTCAGCACGCATAAGCCAATTAAGGACGAATCACAGGCCCATTAAGGACGAATCACAGGGGCCAACTAAATGCTGTCCTAAATAGGTGTGTTTTTAAGTTCTTTTTAAATGTGGTCAAGTCAGGGGTTGTGTCGTGCTGATGCAAAGACTGACACAGAAGGGTTCACTGCCGCACGCAAGTGGCCACGATGAAAAGACAACAATGGATGCTATTTCCATGTTGACACCCTGCACGTCACCTTTAACCATGTTGTGCTTGTTGACGTTGTGCATGTTACCACTAATAATATGATCATTCTTTCTTTAGAGCATATGTAAAGGGCCTAGGAAGAGGTTTAAGTTCTGTGAGGAGCAATACAAATGTATGATTATTATTATCATTATTGTTACTAAAAAAACACTGGAGCCCGACGACAGAAATGCTGACTTAAGCGAAGTCTCTCTGCTAGTACCACACGACCTATCAGCAGCACTTGCTATCATTTGCAGAGCTCTGCTGGAGCTCGGTCAACAGACCTTTATTGATCAGGTTTTCAGATGCCAAAAATGTGGCAGCTGCCAAAATAGCTGTATCAAGTAGGTCGTACTAAGGACGGGAAAAAGGCTTCACCTGTGTCGAGCTGATTTTCTCTTACTAGTAATAATAATAATAATAATAATGTACTTGATAAAGCGCCCTCAGAGAACTTAATCTCTTTCTAGGCGCTTTACATTTGCTGCAAAGTCGGATTATGGCTCATGAGGTTATTTTATGGAAACATGTACACCAGCTATTTGGTGCTGCTACTACTATAGGCAGTATATTTCAGGTCTATTTTCTCTCAGTGAAATCAGTGTGGTTATGCGCCCACATGTACATTATATGAACCGCGTATCACCGACGTTGGAAGCTTCCGGTTTCCACTTCGGCAGATGGGATGTACTCGGTAGTGCATGATTTTGTGTTTGTAGGCCTATCTGAAGCGAAAAGCGCTCCCTTTGTCGATCCGTATCATCGAAGTTTTTGACCACAGTCGGGTTTGCCGGCCCATTGACTGGGATGAGTCTTTGATGGGTGTTCCAAAGTGGCTTAACGTAAGTTTGTAGAGTTAGAATGGAGCATTTGAAGGATTTCTCCATGCTTCTCTTGGTTTACGTCTTACTTGTTCTCTATCTCTCTGCCCGTGTTTCTCACTCTGTATTTTTAGCACTGATCCAGTCGAGGTAAAGAATGGGCACTGACGTGCATTTGTTATGTGCCGATGCATGTTCAAACGAGCATGCATCGGCTACCGTATGCACACCGAGAGCTACTTAGCTTGATTGTGCTATAGAATACTATCCTGCTTAACATCCATCTAGTACTTCTGGCTTTGCGGAGTTACAGACAGAGATGTATGATATAACATTAATAACAAGCAGTAGCTCTGAGTAAGTTGAAATGCTGGGCTTACAAGTGCTATTTCTCTTGTTGTGGCTGCTACCCGTAGGAAACAATGTAGGTCGAGTCTTTGCTTGAGTTTATATGCATGAGCATTCGGCCGAGAATTTGTTTTACATACGCTACCTGTGATGTGCAAACGTAATAATATAATAATTTCACTCGAGGGCTAGTAGTCCCCGAATTCTGCCTTTCTCATAGGTTGTCGGCACCCAAAGTGAGATTCTGGAAAATCCGGGTATCACAGATGTCCAACAAATCCGTGATGATTAATTATGTACAGGTGTGTATCTATAGCTGAAGGCATAGAGTAGAGATGAGAGAGCATCGTACAGAGCTGCAGTTTATGCATTAAAAAACAATGATCAAAACCTCAAAGAATGAAACTGGTATACGAAAGTAACATTCAGTTCATAAGATAGTTATACACGCTATCTGAACATGTTTATCATGATTCGTTCGTTAAATATACCCAATCTCGTGTATGCAATGATTTTTATCAGAATTTTCCTTGGATTCGGACTTAAGGCTTGACATTACCACCCGTGAAATGGATTGATTGCAACTGTGGAAACGACAAGATCACTTTGCAATCGTCCCTATTGGCGACCCACTCCAACCGATCGTGTGTAAAATTAGGGAAGATAGCAGCAAAGCATCATGCTTACCCATGGTCCAAAAACATTTGCTCTCGCGCTAGAGCGAGTGGCACAACAAACTGCTGCTTACTTGACCAAAATGGCATGGTTCTATAGATGTATGGCTCTTGCTGTCTCTATGTCAGTTCTTCTGCTGTTCGATGATTTGATCTCTTTTTGTCTGGCTTCGCCTTGCATTTTCGTGCTGTCGGATCGGCGCGTTGCAGGAATTCAGGCGCCAAATGCATGGAGCTCGACCTTCTAACGTCAATCCCACTGCCGATGCCGAGCAGCTGCCTCGCGTTTCGCCAGCACCACGAGCTGCCAGTGCAGCATGTAGATCTCCGGAGGTGCCTCCTCTCCCACTGCTCGCTTCAGCGGCAGCAGCTGCTGTTGTCCCTGTGCCGGCGATCGAAGCTGCGCAGCCGTCGCCTCTGCCATGTGTCTCGGGTTCCCCTCCTGCAATGTCCTCGGCCTTTCCGTCGGCGGCTCTTTCAGCTGCTGCAGCTCCTGCCAAGCAGCCGGAGCAGCAGCGGCCTGCGTCCAGCTCGACTGGCCAGCCGCCGAGCACTAGCTACTCGGAGTCGGGCTCCGGCAAAGCTTACCACCCTCGGCCGGCTATTGCCACAGAAGCTGATGGCCGAGGCATCAGCCACAATCGCTGGACTGTAGCATCGTGTGATGCGCTGGCCTCCGTAACTGGTGAGCAGCGAATCGGCTGTTTAGCTTCTGCCAGCAGCAGCCTCGGCAAGCCGGCCGAGTGTCGGTCTGAGGCTGCTGCTGATGCCACCCACAGCTCCGTGGCTGGCATCGCTGCAGCTGCTTCCGATGGAGGCCACGGAGCCTGTGGTGCCACTGGCGCCGGCAAATGCATTGCAGCCGGCAGTGGCGCCACGGCAGCCCTGCTGGCCCACGCTCCCATTGCTGCTTCCTGTGCCTCGGACCCTGCCGCTCGCGAGGCAGCTGCCGTTGCTGCTGTTGACGAAGTGACAGCCACTTACGGCGCTGCACGCTCGATCGCAGTCGGTGGCACCCCTAGAAGTGCCGGTGTCATGGCCGGCGACGACCCTGGGCAGCTAGAGGCTGCCGAAGCCATCGCAAAGCCGCAAACGTCGTATGGCACCCTGCCGGACAATGTGACAGCCCATTGGTCTGTGATGTTGGCCCGTAAGCCTTCGGAGGGCTTTCATGTTTCGACTTCACCCCTGGCAGCAGAAACGTGCCCCGACCGCAAGCTCGAGTGCCGCTCGCCGCAGGCCAATGCTTCCACATTACCCGTGAGTGGCACTCCGACAGTCGTGCTGCCTCATTCGATGTGCTCGTTGCATTCCGCCGCAGAGGTGGACGATTTTCCGACTTCTGTCTCGGTGGCTGCTGCATCCGAGCTACCACCGCACTTGGCCGCTGTGACCGATGGTGCTTCGATCGAAGTAGGAAGAGTTATCGTCAAAGCCGATGGCAGGCCGCCATCGGTGATGTCGGTGCCCTCACGTGATGCTGATGATTTCATACCGGATGCAGCAGAGGCCGCAGTTGCTGCCCAACGCTTAGACGGTGCGAGTCCGCCGCTCGTAGCCTTCCTGCAGGCGCCACAGGGCTCAGATTGTGATCAGTCGCCTCCGCCCGTGTGCTGCGGTGGCAGCGACTCGCCTGGCATCATGGTCGTGCTAACGCCTCCGAGGAGGCCCGAGCTGCGGCCATTGCTTTTCCGCACGCCGTCGCCGAGGAGGCGTGCGCCCAGGCTTCTGGCCGCTGCCACACCGCCGTCCGGAACCTCAGCCGTATCCTCTGCCAGATTCTCGCCCCTGTCGGTTAAGAAAACGCTGCGAAGCCCTCGTCGGCGTCTGCTGCGAAGTCACGTTCGGCAGCTGGTGCCGAAGGGTTTCGTGCTGGGCGCATCCGGCGCCAGCGGTGCCTCCTCCTCTGCATTCTTGTCGGCTTGCTCGCCTACGAAGCTTGTGGCGCGCTCGCTGACGCAGCGCGCTGTGAAGACCAGCGTGGGAAGTGGGAGCGGAGGCAGTGGCCGTGCCAGGCTGATGCCTGTCAATCCGGGACGTGATGAAACACTGGCCGATGCCGTCGGAATGCCGAGGCCTGAGCCACCAGGATCACGTCAGCGAGGTCGTGGTCGCGGCAGGGTGGTAAAGACCTCTGCCGGTATGTACGCTCGGTGTGAGCACATGCATGCGCACACTTCGGGGGCAGTGCAGCTTTTCCGAACTGGTTGGTATCACGGGGTCCGGGACAAACTGTGACAGAGATCGATGCCAGAATGAATTCCTGGCAGTACTGACAACTTGTGAGTGGTGGAGTTGAGGCTGTTCCTTTGTAGAATAGTATGTCTGCATGTCGCCCAGCTTCATCTATAGCTTTAGTGGCTTACACATAGAGATGCAGCTACGATCCAGAAGTGGATCATCTTTCAGTAGGTGAGCTACCCGCTAACTGCAGACTCCTCTTGCATCCAGTTCTGCTTATGGCAATCAATTAGCTTCAGTTTGGATCTGTCACCCAGTGGCCGCATTAAAGAAGTTGGTGGCATTGCTTTTGTAAAGTCAGCTGTAGGCTGTGCGACTCACTTTTGCATTTCTTCAGCTGTTTCTTGGGGCGTTTGCTTTCTGCAAGCCTCAGCTCTCTTTTTTACCCAAGGTGGTCCTAGTAGCCGCATTGGTTTTGCCGACTTGCTTAGCTATTTGCAAATTGCAGAGCTGTGGCTCACAGCCCTACTAGTCTGTGCTTTGTCGGTAAAGCAGCTGCCATGCTGCTAGTAGTTCCGAAAAATGATTAATTAAAAAATAATAATTACAACTAGATAAGTATTACCTTGTTTGGCGGTGGAGGCAAATGGCAGCGACGTTGACCAACTCATATGCTGAGGCTCACTAAGCTTTGCGGTGTTAACGTGTGAATGTATTTGCTTGCTAATGTCAGGGCTGTACTCTCTTAAAAAATAGATAAGTAGCTGATTCGGAACCCTTACTTCTGCAGTGGAGTGGAAGAATAGTCTAATCAGCTTTTACTTATCTCGCATCAGGCATTAGCAAAATATTCACTTGTATTGTGCCCTGAGAGAACTTAATCTATCACATATGCCATGGGGCTCGAGCCCATGCCCCCTGCCAGACCTTGATCGGGGCGAGCACCTGAACCGGTGGGCCAAACCAGGGAAGCATTGAAGGATCGCTCGCGGCTGGACTCTCAAACTCACGACCTGGTTTGCGAAGTACCAGCACTCTTACTGTTCCTACGAGGCCTAGGGCCCAACTGTGAAGATATCGGCAGTGAATAAAAAGCATGCCCCTACCCTAAGCCACCACCGGGCCTTAGCCGGTTGTGGCTTAGGGTAAGGGCTGTCAACTGAATCTTGCAGTTCGAACCGTTGCATTAAGTTGGTGATCGTTGGCTAAATATGACCGATCTGCCCGTGAGCTTCCACGGATGCTGGTGGAGGGCCGAACATATATATGGTCGACTGGCTGTTGTTACTACCGTATATTGGCTGGGAGCTTGTGCAAACACACGCGTGGGGCAGGAGCAGAGTGGATGATGGGTCTGAGGAGCCGCTCGATCCTCAGGCCCATTGACTGTCGTGTGCAACAGTTCAGAGCAACTCATCATACTTGTAGGACTTGGCCTAGCGAGTGGCTGTGCTGATATGCCACAAGCTGTCACTGCTGCCAGTTCTGCTAGTGCCACTGGTGCAGCCGATGAAGAGGACGACGATTTAGCTGCTCTTATGGAAGCAAGCACAACTATCAGGTCTGCATTTCGTTCGTGCGCCACATGTCTGTGATCCTAGCTCAGTGTTAGTCGCCGCCCTATGCATTCCCTACCTAGCTCAGTCGGTGGCTCAGGCAGGCAGCGATTCAGGTGGGTTGGTTGTCCAGCCCTGGTCGAAAGCCTTGTCTTGCTTCGAGGTGGCATCGGAAGGAAAAAGTTCTGGTCACAAGAGTCGCCCGAGATGCTCTCTTGGCTGCACGAGTTCTACTACGGTCTCATTTGGCGTAGGGGTTGGGAGCAGAATAGGAACTTATAGCGTTAAGTGAGTGGTCACATGTGCCATGGTATCGTAATTTTTTGCACCCATTATCAGACTAGTGCCTAGTTACTGAGCATTTGCAAGATACAACAGAGCTCGTTGGTCTGGTGCAATTAAATTCGAGGTGTCACTGTGTGCCCATTACATTGCCTAAATAATTGATCAGTTAGTGACTAGTCAATAAAGAATATAGAAGGAAATATGTAGATCACCTAAAGGTGCTCCAAAAGAGCCACTAAATAAAATAATAAATACTAGCTGATTCAACAGCCTCTTTTGTATAGCGACAGAAGAGCCTTTACGGCTACTACCACCTCTTGCAGCAGCAATAAAGGATCGCCTGCTGCAGGATTCGAACCCGTGACCTCTGGCCCTAGGCCATGAAAAGCAACCGCCTTACCCAGTCTGCCATCTCGGCTCACACTGCACGATTACTGCGTGCAGAGTAAACATGGATTCGGGTGCCAGGGCTGATTCTGAGTCCCAATGCCTTGCGTCTGAATGTCATCTTGCAATTTTGTCTTCCAGACAGTTAGTTCGTTTAGAAGTTAATTTTGCTGGCTAGTTTGGCAGAAATTAGGTGTGCTCTGCTAGCAGCGTCATAGCCAGAGCAGCCTGAGATATTTTTTAGAGGACAGAATCTCTCCCTCCCTCCCTCCCTCCCTCCGTCCCTCCCTCCTTCAGTTTGTCCCTCCGTCCGTCCGTCCTTCCCTCCCCCTCTCTGTCTGTGTCTGTCTGTGTCTGTCTGTGTCTGTCTGTCTGTGTCTGTCTGTCTACAGCAGCCGGCCAGTTCCCCATGCCCCTGTCTGCCTGCACATCGAATGTCTGTGGTGCTCTGCTGCTTGTAACTCCAGCAGCGCCGTGTCATCAAACACAATCAGATTCTGTGCTTGGTATCTTCATTGTTGTTGTGCCATGCCATGGCACTTGCTCGGCATCTGTGATCACTTGCATAAGCACACATGTGCACGTGTGCACACAGCTGTGCAAGCGCTACTGTATAAACAGCTGTTCACACACTACATAGTCGTACATGCACCAAATGTACAAGAGAACTCAAATCTCTTTCTAGGCAATTCACATAGGCTGGAAAGCAAGGAGCTCTCCTGATTACTGATAATATCAGCTGCTTTAGATGGTCGTAATCCAGATGTTTTATCCAGTCAGTTGGTAGAGGAATGTGCATTATTAGGTAATTAAACTGAAGCAAGAAAACGAAGGGTCTCGCTGCTCTGTCTGATTGGGAGCCAGTGCAGGTCGATGAGATATGGTATAACGAAGCAGTTGCAAAGTTGACGACACACCATTCTGACTTCCTAGTTTTGCACCATCTGTCAGAGTCTGATGACTCAGATAGGAAAACCTGCCAGGGACAGTTACAGATGTTGAGACAGAACGTCACAAATGTAAGGGGTAACTTTGCTTTGGCACCTTTGTCTCAGCATGCCCGAATTTCTGCAATATTACATAGCTGTAAGCGAGCAGCGCGAATCCGGCTGGAGGCGGAACAGTGTTGTGGCTAGGACACGCCCACAGTGCCAGCTGAATAATAACTGGGCGAATTTTCTTTTACCAGCTTTCGGACTGACTGCCTTGGTTCGATGTTCATCTATTTAGCGACTTTGTAAATGCAGTGATCGTTTCGTTCGGGACAGTTCTGGATTGCGCACGTTGTTGTGCTGAAAGTAATGTACTTGATGCAGTAAAGCCGTGTCCAAACGCTGGTGCACGTTTATCGCCAATGAGAGCACGTTTTGAGGTCTTTGCCTATAGATGCCCCACTTTTTCTTCATGTCGTTAACCCAGCGCCCGGCTGCCGCTATTGCTTCTCTGCCGCCGTCGTTCTTGCGGAGTGTCCCGTGAATAAATTAGCTACCATCGCTACGGCCTCTTTGTGTGTTTAGGCAGGCGATCAACGGTGGGTCGGCACCTTGCCGCTTCAAAAAGCGGAAGCTGGACAGGAACATCGCCTGCCTCGCTTCGGACATCATGGCCACCGACCCTTTGGTCAGCCAGTGCGCGTCATGTAGTGCCCATTTGTCGCGGCGCCCCATACCGCATCGCTAGCTTACGACGCTAAGGACGGCAGCCGATGCACTCACCAGTGTCAGCGCTATTTTCTCTGCATGCAGAGGGAGGAGAAGGACGCGGCCGTGGCAAAAGCGTTCCTGACGCGCTGCCGGGCCGTGCTCGGACGCGATAGCGTGGCCTATGCTGCCTTCTTGTCGGCTCTGGCCGACTTCGATGGCGGAAGCACAACACAGCTGCAGGTACTGGTGGTGGAAAGGCATGGCGCTGCTGAGCTCACTTCCGAGGGCGCACTGCTGCTGCTGAAGCAGCAGCAGCTCGGGGTGCCGGCAGCCGAGCTTCACACTCTATCGTCTTACGCTGCAGCTATTCTACACTGTGCGTGAGGTGCTTCTGGCGCCCGGAGGCGGATGTGGTGGTGGTAGCAGCAGCAGTGCCAGCGTAGCTGCTGCTGCCGCCGGCGAGACCACTGCTGGGGTAGCCGAAAGTCGCCGAGAACCAGGCGTAGACGACTTGAGGACTCGCCAGCAGCTGCTGAGCGACTTTGCTGCCTTTCTGTCACCGGAGCAGGCGTTTGAGTGTGGGACGCAGATGTATGCAGCCAGCATTGAGTACGACAGGGCGCGGGTATTCCTAAGAAAGCTTGAGGTAACCTCGACTGACTTTGTATTATGTAAAAAATTATATAAATGCATATGGGTATGAGCAGTGTAACTATATACGCATATGCATATTTGCACTCACACGCATGCACGCACGTGCACACTGTAGATCACTGCTTGTAAGATCCGTGGGGTCGCTGGTGTTTCCGCATACTGTCACCCCTTTTTTTTTACGTTGGGATGCATGCATCCATTAAAGTGATCTGTGCATGGCTGCATGATCATGCTGATCATGGCTGCAGCATCTGTCTGCTCGGAACACTTGGGCCTGTCGTCTCTCCTCGGATGCCGCCATAGTATCCGCATCCCTTGAATACAGTTCCTCGTGTTGTGGCGACCCCCAACCATACAATTATTGTTTGCAAAATGTGGAAATGCATGTTTTCCGATGATCTTAAGCAACCCCTGTGAAGGGGTCGTTCGATCGCCAAAGGGGTCACGACTCACAGGTTGAGAACCGCTGGTCTATGGTCATGGTCATGAGCTCTCGTTGTCTCCTCGGCTCATTATATATGTGCACATGTCGAATATTTCACAGTGTGCTGCTCGCCGTTTGCAGGTTTACTTTGGGAGGCATGCTGCAGCATATCAGAGGATAGTGCGTCTGCTCACCTCGTGGGACGAGAGCCGGCAGCCGCCCGTTGAACTGAAAGAGGCCGTGGTGCCATTGCTGAAGGGTCATCCACATTTGCTAGACGACTTTCGTGCTTTCTGTCCGGAAGAACCGGTTCCTAAAAGGTAAGTTGTGAGCACGGCACCATTCTTAGATTAATGCCGGATGCATATGCAGGTTGGTAGGTCCTCCTCCGGGAACGTCCCTGAGCTTTTCTAGACGAATGGGAGTGCTGGTTGTGCCACTTGCCAGAATACCATATGTGATCGAAGCTCGCCTGTAAGCACAGCCCAGGGGACCGGCAAAAGGGGCTGCTTGCAAACTTTCTGGTTGGTTGGGCTTATGGACTGCTGCTATCACGCAAGTGATTGCAGTGGTCAGGTAAATGCCAGTATGCTTTGTGGTCCTCAAAAGTACGGGCATTTAACGGTAGCTACTTCGTAAAAGCCAAAAGAAGAAAGAAAGGACTATAAGCACCAGCCTCCAGCCAGAAGCTGCAGAGGCTGCTGCTTGTAGTCCTGTCATCAGCTGGGACCGAAGCGGTAGGAGGCAGAGGAATTTTGTGTGAGTTTCTTGTGCTACTGTTGGGCCCTGATTTGAGCTATGATACTCTTCTGCAGGTAGCCTCTTTCGAACACAGCCAAAGAAGAAAGTCATACTGAGGTGTAGTAAGAGATTGAGTTCTCTGAGGGTGTGTTATTATTATTATTATTATTATTATTGCTGTATTCTTGAGATATCGAAATGTACGATTTGGCAAATTTCTTATGACAATTTTTGAGTACATAAGCAGCGCACATGCTTGCAAACCGTGCTAGGTCCGCCAAGCCTATTTTGCCGACTTTTCGAGGGATCCCGGGTGTTTCCACGAATGAGACGCATAAAAATGACTGCATAAGTGAGAACCGTCCTGGTTCAAGGTCGCTTTGTCGTCACTATGAAAATTGCCTGCAATTGCAGCTTTGCTTAGCGATTCTGCGTGCGGTGCCTTCCCTCCTGTCCACTGCTTCTTTTGTTTCCCCCCCCCCAGCACCTAGTACTCTGATGACATCTGCACATGTGCTTAGCACTTGCCCATTGAACCGTGTCGATGTGATACATTCGGTATTTGCAAGCAGCCTCTGGCTGCTCATAGACATCATACTAGGGAACCTACGGTAAGCAAAGCCACAGGGCAGGAAAACCCCACTACCACCATGAAGGACGCTTTTCAGAAAAATCTCTGCCAGGGGGCACCCTGTGTCTTAAATGCAATTGCTCATTGTCAGTGACGAGTCGCATTGACCCTAGCCCTCTACCAGCGTGTCGTAGGATTGTACCCTTTTCTGCAATTCCGTGTCTCTTCTTCCCTCCAGCCTCGCAAATCAGTTCCACCGACTGTCCGACCTTGGTTCAAAGGCAAGCTGTTAGGCCTTATTCAGCTGTCAAAAAATTAGGCTTAGTAGCACGATTTGGGTAACCTACCAAGAAGTGCTCCTGCCTCAATCCAAGTTGATTAAATTATAGGTCGGCCGTTTCAGCAGCCTTATTTATAAATTGGCAGAAGGACCCTGGCAGCTACCACCCATATCGTAATAGCATAATTTCACGATAATATCATATATAAATAAAAATAAAAATATAAACATAAGTATATATTTATCATTAATATAAAATATAATTATTATAATCATCAGCCGTTTAGCACAATTGTGTTTATGCGTGCTGACACTGTGCATGCTGCCACTAACCACATTTGCATGCTGACCCTGTGCATGTCACCCCTAACCATGTTATTCATGTTTATCAAGCATGATATTACTCACCATTCGATCGCGCTTCCCTCTGCAGCAAATGTGAAGCGCCTAGAAAGAGACTGAGTTCTCTGAGGGCGCTTTATCAATTGCATTATTATTATTATTATTATTATTATTATTATTATTAAGGTAATAAAGTATTGTCTGCTGCAGGGTTCGAACTCACTGGATCGCGAAGTGCCAGCACTCCTAAGGCTAAGACCTAGGGCGACAATTTTTTTAAAGCTGAATTAACAGCTTCATTTGTTTAGCAGCAGGAGAGCGTTAGTGGCTATCGCCACCGCTTGCAGTTGGCAGTAAAGGATTGCCCACTGCACACCTTAGTCGCCGAACAGAATATGCTAATGCAGCATATTTCATCGACCGAGAATCGTGGCAGACAAGTGAACCTGTAGGAGTCCTACCCTCGTTCGTGAAGGGAAGGGTGGGTTGATTTGGACAGCTTAGCAAGATGGTTTAGCAGGTTGTACTTGTTTTCTAAGGGCCATGCTAGTCCAGGAGGTAAGGTTCTTGCTCTTCACTATCAAGGTCGTGGGTTCGAATCCAGCAGTCGGCGATCCCTTGTTACCAACTTCAAGCAGTGGTGATAGCCGTCAAATGCTCGTCTGCTGCTATGCAAATGAAGTTGTTAAATCAGCCAAAGAATTTTGCCTCAATAAGTTTAGACTAATTTTGGACAGTAGGGGTGTCGTCATATCCGGATCAGCTGCTGTTTAATTGGACCCTTACATGTTAACACTCCGACTCTCCTGGTCCCCTTTCAGGACGAATTGTTGTGGTCCTTATGTCCTGATCCCGTGTTTTCATCCAAGTATCCAGTCAGTTGCTAGTTGTTGTCTTGCCAAATTATTATCATGTGTGTTTAATCAAATGTATTCTTATTGAGTAAACACATTGATTGTAAACACGTGATTGCTAAGCAGTGCATTACAGTATTTGGTGGGTCTTTGTGATTCATCCTTCATGTGCATGTACCTGCTTACACTATGCCTGCTGCTTGTGGATGTTACCACCAATCATTTGGTTATGCTTTCTATGCAGTATCTGTAGAATGCCTACAAAGAGATTCAGTTCTCTGAGGGCACTATACAAATGTATTATTATTATTTTCATGTTTTACAACACAGCTTGGCTAGTGCTCCCTTGAGCTGACAAGGGCTGTATGTCGAGCTCAAACACTCGAGTTAATTTGGTTTCAGAATGATGCTTCTGTTAACGTACAGCTAGTATAGGAAAGGCCTGCTGGAAAGGGACAATATGAATTGCCAACTTGGTAATTAAATAATAATAATAATAATAATACATTTGTATAGAACCCACAGAGAACTCAATCTCTTCTAGGCACTTCACATTTGCTGTAAAGTAAGCAAGCATGATCGTATGGTTATGGTTAGTGAGAGCATGCCCAATGTCAACAAGAATAAATTGGTTAGATGTGACATGCACAGGGTTAGCATGCTAAGATGGTTAGTGGCAGCATGCACAGTGTCAGCACGTATAGCACACAAAGTACGAATCCTAAGGACCCAATAAATTCTGTGGCTAATACAGCGCAGCCTCTAAGATTTCTCTTGCAGGCAAACTGAGTGTGTGCTTGCTGAGTGACAGTCCATTTATGAGCATGCAACCATTTCACAGCTTGGCTGAGGAGGCCCGAGGAATGAGCGGACGATCACTGAAAAGCAGTTTGTCTATGGGCTTCTTTTGGAAGTCTGTATTTTGAATCCAGCCGCGATGTTATTTCTGGTTTAGCTCCTCTTCTCTGACGTCAGCTTTGAGGCCTACGTGTAATTGTGTCGTAGCGCTTGAGCGGTGTCTTGCAATGGAGTAGCCTGTACTGCCACAGTCTAAGCTCTGCGGTGGCCGCTGCCACGTTAGGATGCTCTTGTTGATGCCCCATAGATTTATACTCACTCACAGTATATAGCAAATGCAATTCCGTGGAAGTGCTCAATGTAGTTTGTCTTTGCAATTGGACGAGCCAAACGAACCAATCCTTCCTAGCCCCATTGATAGGTTGCTCCTACGGTTGCCAGGCTGACCATAGAGATTGTGCCAACACTGTCGAGAATGATGGCAGTGTAATAATAATAATTATAATGATGCATTTGGTATAACGCCCTCAGAGAACTCAATCTCTTTCCAGGCATTTTACTTTTGCTGCAAACGAAGCACAATCGAGTGGTTGCTGGTAGCATGCTTGATAAACAACATGAATAAAATCTTTAGAGGTGACATGCATAGGGTCGGCATGCAAGTTTGGTTAGTGGTAGCATGCACAGTATCAGCATGCATAAGCACATAAAGGACGAATCACAGGGACCCTCTAAATGCGTAAATATATAGATGCGTTTTTAGGGAGGGCTGAGTTTGGTCTACGGGGACAATGCTAGTTTGCCAAAGTCTCGAAAGCAAGGCAAGTTGGCTGACTCGAGTGAGAGCCGTAGACCATGTAAGAGGACCTTCCGAAATCAACTTGTACGAGGAGTGCCTGTTACGTACTTCTGACTCTCAGCCCAGTGTTAAGGTGCTTGCTCTTCACGACCAAGGTCGTGGATTTGAGTCCTGCAGTGGCGATCCTTTATTGCCCACTGCAAGTGGTGGTGATAGGCTTTAAGGAGGCTGTTGAATCATCTAACCCTTTTAAGTTAATGAGCCGGTTTGCACGATTTGATTGTCTATATATTAATACGGCATGAGTCAGTCGGGCGCGGGTGTATGCTGACACCAATGAAGAAGCACACCTTAGTCGTGATTTGCCTCAGCTGAACCACCGTGTATTCGAGCCGGTGTCTTGCCGTGTCCTGCCTCTGACCAGGATGCCGGGGCTCCCCTCAGTGCTTTTCACCTAGATTGCCTTAGCAAAAGCCTGAAGCTGACTTGCCAGCTGGATTTATAACATCTGCAAGGGTTACTGCAGCACTAGAGCAAACGGGCGACGACGAATATGTACAGTACGACCCACGACGTTTGAACAGGTAGCAAACATATTGCCGACTCACTCATTTCAACCGATAATGCACCGTCTGCCTTACTGTATGAAGACACTACTACGAGATTACTCGCTTTTTAAATTGCCACAGATACCCGGAAAGATCATCGACTGTAGGTGAAGATAGTTGTGGGATATTTGTCAAAAGACTTTAAAATGACTAAGTATTCATTAATATTGATTGCCTATAATTTGCTGTTGAGCCTGTTTCTTGTGACACTCCTATCACTCTATTCTTTGTTAGAATTACTTTGCTGGCTTGAAACAAATTCTGAATTCAGTGCAAATGGATGTTCTTGCTGCTGTCGACTCTAATGTGTGCTACGGTCTCTTGCATATATTCGTGGTGTTTAATGCTTCTCGGGCTCGGTTTTTGCTTCTTTGTTGGATACTACTTTAATAGTGATGATGATAATAATTATAATAGTATCGATAATAACAATCGCAGTATGACGGCAAACTTTCTCAAATTGAATGACGATAAAATCAACTTACTGTCAGTAGCTATGGGCAAACCAAGTGTGACTCAGCAATCGGAAAGCTTAACATTCAAAATAAATTGACTCTGCTAGCATATCTCCAGTATTATCTGCCCAAAATCTAGGTGTTCTTTTTAGAGTTCTTTCAAATCAACGCCACAGGCAAGTCTACCTACTTTCTGTGCAACATTGCTAAACTGCAACGTTGAAACATTGCTAAAATTCAGGCCTGCTCAGACAGGAATATAACATCCAAATTTGTCCATGCCCTTGTCACATCTCATCTCGACTTCTGGAACTGCTTTCTAGTCTAATGGTCTGTGTAGTCAGGCACTTACAGTTGATGCACAACTCTCAAGCTAGGCTTGTCTGTCCTGAGCGTCGCAGTTTCCATATCACTAACCTTGCCGATCTGCGCTTGCTCCCAGTCAACCAACTTATCGTTTTCAAGGTTCTGTCACTTACTTTTATATCTCTTTATTCTCTGGCTTCAGCTTACATATCAGAGCTACTCACCGACCAGGCTAGGCATCGTACCACCTGCTTTTCTGATTCAAAACTTTTAGCTACGCCTTTAGTTCGTATGCTCCCAAAGCCTGTAACTCACCCCGACTGACATCATGATACTCCCACGACTTGACGACACTTAAAAAGAAGCTAAAAATGCACCTGTTTCTCACAGCATTCGGTGATTCCGTGTAATTTCTCCTTTGTGTGCTTCTGCATGCTGCACTGTACATGCTACCATGCTACTGAATGCACATTTGCATGTCGACTCAGTGCATGTTACCTCAAATAACATTATGCTTGCTGACACTGCGCATGTTACCACTAACCATTTGATCAAATGCTTTCTTTTCAGCATCTGTGAAGCGTCTAGAAAGAGATTAAGCTCTCTGAGGGCGCTGTGTATTATTACTATTATCAGCTGTATGTCGTTTGTATTGCACCCAAGATAACTAAATCACGGTTTAGGCACTTAACAACTTGTTGCAAGGGAAGCAATAAGCAAGGGTTAATGGCATGTACGGTGTCACCCAAGCATAAGATACTCCGAAGCACTGATTAGTAGAACCTTGGGTAGTAGCATGCACTGAGACGTGCTCGGGTAAGCGAGTAATATTGTCAAGTTTCAATTTGCAGACAAATATTAAGGATCGTTTTTATTTTCGGGACAGGTTCCTTGCAGACTACGAGCGCATCGATCTATCAGCATGTGACGACGACAAGGTCCTGAGCATGCCCTCTCTGAGCAGCGGCTTCGAGGAGGTAGCAGTCAGCAGCCCACCCTAGCAACGCTGCTGGATTGGCAACCTTGCTTTGAACCAGTGATTGCCTAGTTCAGGCGCAACAACCCACGCTCCATTTTTGTGCAGTTCCAACCGTGTTTACTCGTGACCGGTGGCATCTGGTGGGGATGCACCGTTCATGGTCCCAGGCTGATGTGTGCGGCAGGCATTGATCGTGATGTGCCTCTGCACATGTCGAGATTGCTGTCGAAGTCTGCTAAACTGTGGTACCGGATATTTCTGTGGTTTTTAATCGACAAAAGTGAATGTATCTGCCCTAATAATGTCCAAGCTGTTTACAAAGTGTAGCGATCGCAGAGAATTCCCAAAGACAGGCTTACACAAGGACATGGTTAACGAGGGGTTGTCCCCTGGCTTGGCCTGGCCTGGCCTATCCATTGGGAGGCAGCTCCGGAATACCCTACTGACGTATGAAGTTAGGAGCCTCGTTTATATAATGGCAGAAGAGCCTTTGCAGCCATTACCGTGTTTACAGCACATGCAGTAAATGATTGTTTACTGCCGCACTCAAACCCGCGACCTGGGTCGTGAACCAAGAGCGCCTTACCCCTAGGCTAAGACCCGGTGGCAGCAGAGGAGCAGAATAGTAAGACAAGAATCAAAGGAGGTGAGAATGGAAAGTGGGGAATATGACATCCCAAGCTTCAAACCGCTGCCTGCGCGGTTCCCTTGTCAGTGGGCGTTTGGCGACTGGCCGTGCCGAGGGTCGGAGTTTTGAGGGTTTCGAATTAATAAAGTACACACTTCGTAGACCATTTGTTGTGTGGCCAGTAGGAGCTGTCGGTTTGCTGCTCCTCAGAGGTCACATTCTTTAATGTTTCATTATTTGGCCTGTGGCTGTGGCAATGATTTTGGCGACCAGAAAATGATAAGACACTAAGTCCGAGGGTTCCAAATAGGCCAAGGCCGTTCACTTCAGACCTGTGTGTACAGGTTGCTAACCAGGTCTGTTGACAGCAAGCTGCACGGAGACGCTTTGTATCTCGGAGGAGGGAATTCTGTTCGGGTCAAGTCAGCAAACTTGGGATAGCTATTGGTTCATATATGGGCAAGGCAAAGCCTAGAGATCAGTATAAAGGAGGTTGGGCGTGACCCCTCCTTCTATTGATCGTTGAACAGGACAACCTTTGCAATTATCCAGTCTGCTCAGAGATGTTGAGGACTCGTTCGCAAGTGTGTTTGCACTGGCAAACATCCCTCTTTTTGAGGTATCTGTCGTGGTGCTGTTTACACACATTCTCCAGTTTATACAGTATACGGGAACCGAGTGGAATCGTAATGTAATGTAATGCATCTCCGTCTGTAACTCCACAAAGTCATAGAGACTATGTGGGTGTTACACAGGAGAGTTTTGTATAGCGCACTCACAGCCTAAGCGGCTTTCGGTACGCATTCGGTAGCCAACAGACTTCGTCTCACGCAACAAAGAGAAAGTGGCAAGCATAGC
Organism: Cristatella mucedo; assembly: GCA_009760855.2. NCBI lineage: Eukaryota > Metazoa > Bryozoa > Phylactolaemata > Cristatellidae > Cristatella > Cristatella mucedo. Next base: position 6,867,840 of record WPIO01000015.1, read on the forward strand.
AGAGTCAGGAGAGCAGTTGAGGTAGTGATTAGCATGGAAATAGCAGCTCAGGACCGCTGAAAATGATGAGCCATAGTCGGCAGTAGGAGAATAGTTGTCGTTGCGTAAGAATTGTGGAAGCGAGTTCCACAGTCTAGGACATGCAGAGCTTAAGCGTCTGTCGCCAACGGTCATTAGGCGGAGGAATGGAACAGCTAATTTATTGATCGTCATTAAGTCTGCCATGGAGCAAGCGTGCACAGGCAGCTTTTGATCTGTGGTCGGGCACAATCCAGTGAGGTGAGGGTGTCACTTGTGCTGTGTAAGACGATGCCTGCGGCTGAGTTGGAGCAGAGGGGCACCGAGCAGAGGACGCCGTCCTTGCATAAGCCCCTATGCTTCCAGCATCTTCACAAGCGTTGCTTCCGCTGCCCTTACTGACATGGAGCCCCGCAACCGTCACGGCATGGCCAAATCTGGCGAGTCACATACAAAGGAACCGTGCTTACAGAGTAAGCACAGGCTTCGTGCAGTCTGATCAGGTGGTGCTTTTAGTGTGGCGGCTGACGTGCGCAGCTAATGCTCCTCAAATGCACGTGATTGGAGCTCTCTTGTACTAGGAAGTGAATGAGTGAGAAGACCTCAAAGGACCAAAAACTGAGATCAGCACTTGGCTTGTGCTTACTACCCGTGCTTTGTTGATTGGCAGCTCACCTGCCCAGTACGCGATAGCTTGTAATTGCAAAGGCGGTGGGCCCTTGTGAAGCAAGTCTTCTGGATGTGACATGGTCTATTCTTTGCCAGCGGTAGCTTGTTTTATAACTTGCTGCCACTTAAGAGTTTTAGACCCTATTTTGGAGTAGAGCCAATGAGTGATGGGCTGTCTGCTAGAATACAGATAACATCAATGAATTTGATAAAGGTTTGTGCACGTGTGCACCATTTGTACCAGAGATGAAATGTTACACCAGAAGCATGGTTGTTGGTCGGAACTAGACAGCTGCTTAGGCACTTGACTTCGGTGCTTTAATTTGTCGAAGGAAAGCAAGATGTGACTACCTTGTTCTTGCCGGACAAGCCCAAGCATTGGCTCACCATTAATTTTGCCGAAACAGTAAACCTGTCATGGGCGCATGTTTTACATCAGATTTAGACTGCACAGTTGAGTGATCGATTGCTGAAGCACCTCAGATTGAACGAGCTCAACCTTTTTTTTACCAGTTTTTAACGATTCTCGTTAGGTAGAAGCAAGGTTTTAGATGGTAGTCGTTATGTTAGTCCATAAATGAGGGTTATGATGCTGGTGATGATGCAGATGGTGATGATGATAATCATGATGATTTTGATTATGATGAGGATTTAAACGACGATAATCATATCTGACACACGCTAGTGATAATGTTGACGTTGACGTGCTTGTAATAGAGAAAATAGTTTTGATCGTGTTACGTGCAATGTGGCAGCAATCATAGCTTGCAGCTGTGTGTATATTGCATAGTGTGTATGTGCAAACAGTACATATTACCAAATTCTGGTTGAAATTTTCCATCTGGATACATGCTTGTCAACGCATGACTATTGGTCTTGAGCTGTTAAAGTATTCATGTGTTCCAGGTTGAAATGCCGGACGTCGAGGACACGCAAGCCACCGAGAAGTGCCGATGTGGGTGCCATTCTAAAGTTGCTGGTGGGAGCCAGAGTTTACTATATCGGCAGAGGCTGGTCCACTGCCGGCTGTGTTGCGTCAGAGTAAGAGATTAGGGCAGCGAGTGACTGACAATCGCCGACTAGCAATGGATGACATGATTGGCTTATTTATTTTCAGAGATGTCTGCTTCATTATCTGGGATTTATAGTCTGCCGAGCTGGTTTAGCCCAGTGGTTAAGGTGCTCGCCCCGACCAAGGTCTGGCCGAGGTCGTGGGCTCGAGCCTCATGGCCAATGTGAAGCGCCTGAATAGAGATTAAGTTCTCTTAAGGTGCTATACAAATTAATTATATTTATTATTTATTTATTTAGTCTCATTGTGTGCATAACTGTGGTCTAGTTAAGTCTCCATGATTTGTGCACTAGCAACGTGCAGAGGTTTATTTTTCCTCCAGCAAATGCATACATCTAAAATAAATATTGCACAACGTCCTGTACACCAGGCAACATCAGTAAGTATACACATTGACTGAAGTATAGGTTCTGACACTGACTTTAGAGGAAGGAACCCGATAGTTATGAGCTTATGCAGCCGTGCATTGCTTCCATACGGCATTGCTTTAGAAATTAAAATCCTACAAGTACTCTTTCATTAAGTAGCAACACAAATATATCTATTACTGAAATTCAAACCACCTATCGATACACAGCAGCTTGTTTCTGTCGTAATTCAAGCAATACCATACTAATACCATAATAATGAAAAGGATCTTCTCCGTATGACTAATGTCATGCTATGTAAAGATGACTGTGAAAACGTCACTGCTGGAGTCATTCTGGACTACGTGACATGTTTGAGTCACTGTCTATCACAAGATCCGTTGTGAGGCACTGAGAACAGCCTCGAATAGATCTCACCGATGTGGTGGTGGCAGAATTTGATTTAGACATAGCTAACCTTGTCCATCCTGGCCTGTGAGGTATTCACGTATTATCTCAATTATTTTCATCTGTCGAGTTCCTCAAGAGTCTATTGTCGATCCCTCACTGTTTTCTATCTGTACAATGCTTCTCGAGAAAGCAATTCAGACCTGGGCACAGGCTCTCACTTTTATGGCGCCGACACCACCTGGTATATCGTTTAGACGTTCAGAGTAAGGTGCAGCCATTTATGCACTGAAATAGAGTCTTGCTGAGATTTGGGCCTGGACTTAGGTGAACTTCTTTAAATGACGCAGTTCCAAACTTCATATCATAGGAAACCCTAAACTTCTAGCCGGGACTGCTGATTCAGTCACCTTCCCATTTTGCTCAACGAGCTGCAGCCACACTTGGTCGATTAGTTGATTCAATATAAAGCCTGCCCCGGCCTAGCATTCGGCTGTATTTTTCATTAAACCACTAATCTGCTACAGCGATTGATACACCGCATGCATGCTTTTCGGACATTCGATCCTGGAGGTCGGCCAATTTCCTTAAATTACACGACGATGAAACTAAACTCGTTCTCATAGGACACCCCAAGCATGCAGCTATACCAGGATTCGGTCATGCTGTAGTGCGACCACGTGAGTGGAATTTAGGTGTCGTCTTTGGTAAGTGCTTAGAGTTTGAAAGCTTTGTTAAGAACATTGCTTTCACAGTTAGCTTTCAGATTTGATCCCTGCATTGAGATTAGGGACTGCCTACCACGGCGGCTTGCTAAAAATATTACAAGGTCTCTGGTCCTGTTCTAGGCTGGACTTCCAGTTTTGTTTGGCTACCGAAAAAAGCCATTTATCCTCTGCAGCTATTGATCAATATGACTAAAGGATAGTCGAATCCCAGAGGTTCAGCTGTGTCTTCTTTAACGATGGAGCTGCGATGGCTCCTGGTCGATGAACAGATATAGAGCGAGAAAAGGTCTGCCATGGCTTTACTTCTTCATAGCTGGCCAAACTGCAGCATCAGTTTCAGCCTCCTTTTGGCCTCTTATCCTCTGTTGACCACATGCTAGCTGTTCTATTCCTACACTTCAACACCATGGGCGACTGAAGCTTTTGCTCTGAAGGTGTTATACTGGAGAACTCACTTCCATAATTCTCGCGAAACGACATCTGGTCTCCTGCTGCCGACTGTGGCACATCTTTTCCAGTCGTTCCCACTGCTGCTACCGTGCTACTCACCTCCTTGACTGCCCCCATGACTCAGCTATGCTTCTGACTGGCTCTTTGTTGTGTGAGATGAAGTCGGTTGGCTACCTTATGCGCACCGAAAGCGCCCAGGCTTTGAACGCACTGTAGAAAGCCTATGCACATGTACCCTAAGCCAGTGCCAGTGTTTTCAGTCAGTTTTTTTTTTAGTGATATTGCCTGGTGTTCAAGACGTGTAATAATTCATTGCAGATGTATACCTTTGGTAGAAATAAGACTGGATAGTGCACCATTACCATACTAGTGTGGAAACTGTGCTCGGGCAACCCACACTTGCATCGGTGAATGTGCTCTCAACGAGCATGTTTGTGCATGTGTCCACACCCATGCATGACTCACGTGCCCGCACTCACGCACACACACGCGTGTACGGCTTTATGTGCAAGTGGCACCATCTGCCTTGAATGCATGTGTGCTAGATTCACTATGTAAAGCAATTTGTTTTTGGGTAGTAAGTGTTATTTAGCTAGAGCCGATGCCTCGAAAGTACAGACACTAGTCATTGTTTTCCGCAGACTTGGCTTTTGGAACCAGGACAGTGACACAGAATTAACATGTATTTGTATTGAACTCATCAAAGCGACCACGGAATATTTAGAAGTGAGTAGTTTTTCGAGATCTGCCATTGTTAGTAGAATGCTACAACACGATACTGGCAGACATTCTTGACGAGTTTGCACTTCTGACAAAGTGAACTGTGCGTCGTCGCCCAGACGGCCTATGGTTTGCTGCAGGCGTTAAACAAGCTAGATCAACTAAGCGCAAGCTTGAGAAAGCATATACAAGATCAGGACTGACTTCCATCGTCAGGCGTACATGAACTACTGTAGATCGTACCAATCAATCCCAGCAAAGGCCAAGTCTAGGTTCTATAAAAAAACATTGTTGAATCAGATTCACAATCCAGAGATGATGATGTCTTCGATCGACCATGTCTTTAACTGTTCCTAAATTAGCTTCTTACCTAGTGTTCCTTGTGATGATCTAGCTGATCGCTTTTCTAGCTTCTTTGTCAACAACATAGACACGATCAGGAAGTCCATCCTCAGGGCTGCAGCATCCCCTTTTGAATCCTGTACGTCAATTCCTTGCAGCACCTAAATGTCTGCATTCAAGGAGGCCACGAGTGACCTCATCCTGAAGTTAACATCCCAATCAAAGAAACCAAACTAGTCCTTTAGACCCTATTCCCACTGCCCTGCTTTTACGATGCATAGATCTGCTGCTGCCGTGCATAAATAACGACATACATGTCATTAGCCTCATGTCATGTCCCAGCAACTTTCTAAAAGGCTTTAGTCAGGCCACTACTCAAAAAAGCAACACTAGACCAAAAGAACTTGAGCAACTTCCGCCCAGTCTCTCTTCTACCGTTCCTGTCAAAGGCATTAGAACGAGTCGGGGCAGACCCGATGAACTCATACATGGACCTTCAAATCTTGTTAGTAAGTTCCAGTCTGGTTTTAGTGCTAATCCTTCCACCGAGTCAGCATCGCTTCAGGTGTACAACGACCTTCTTAGGAATGAAGACTCAGGTAAAGTGATGTTTTGCACTGATTGTTATGTCTCTGCTTGTTTTGCTCGATCTTTCGGCAGTTTTTTATACTATTGATCACCAAGTTCTTCTCGAGTAACTCGTGTGCATTGCTGGTACATTGCAGTGGTTTAAGTCCTATCTCAGTGGGAGACTCGAGAGTATCGATTTGAACGGAAAACTATCATCCGAGAAACCACTTAAGTATGGGGCACCTTAGGGGTCTGTGCAGAGTCCCGTTCTTTTCACTATCGATACTCTCTCTCTCTCTCTCTCTCTCTCTCTCTCTCTCTTGCTTCTTTTTGCAGTTTGAACTCCCCATCTTGCCGACGTGATCCGTGCTGCCAAAGCTCAGCGAACGCCTCGCGTATGGCAAGGTCAAATGCAGAAAGAAACCGGATTCGAACACCTGACGGCATAGGTCGTGGTGTGGAGTCCTCACCCGACCGTAGGCCGGGCTCATAAGCTAGGCTGGGCTTTCAACTAGGTCAGAGGACACTGAGGACTAAGTTGTAATGAAATGTTGAAATTTCCCGTGATTTTCCAAATGCATAAGCTAATAGCTATGTCTTTAATGATTTGGAAAAATAACGTTTAAGATTGATGTGTTACATGCTCTCAAAGCAGGTTTGTGGGGAGTAATGGCCATGTTCTATAGTTTATTGAGGCATCAGCAGTTACAAAATAAAACTTTCTACCCAGGAGCAAATATAAATTAGTTTTTTGCATTGTGCTATGCCTGTGTACATGCTCTATCAGTCAAGATCTCTTAGGTGTGCATGTGTGCACCGGTGTGTATTTGATTTGCAAGGTGCTTCTAGCATCTGTTTTATCACAGGTTGTTGGTGGAAGGCTCTACATTCATACACCACGCGGTTTCAAGCCTGCCTGTGTGTCGTATGCCGACCAAGAAGTCACTACTCATGCAAGTGATGAAAAGGCCATGGATGAAGGCTCGTCTCCCCAGGTATCAGTGCACAGCACACATATCACCATCAGTGACGTTGAGGTGTTCCTGCAGAACAGCCAACCGAGCGCAAAATATCGAAGCAGCTCTCTTAGCCTCAGAATATTCTGATCGATTTGCCATCCCAACATGCCCATTTTCATACCGGAGCTCTGCCCCGTTTACTTTTCAGTAGGTGTTAGGCAGTCCAAGTCGTCAAGTTAAAGCATGCTGCATTTGCTCAATGGACGAATTTCGTTTCCTTGCCTAACTTAGCCTGTGTACTCGATAAGCAAAGATCATTTTGCCTGTGTCACCGATGCTGCTCCGGCTTATAGTGCCAGCAGCAGTGGGTTTAAAAAATGGTCAAGTATTTCACGTGATTTGTTCATTCGGGATTATGTGGCTCGGTCGTTGGAACCCTTCTTCTCCCTATCTATGCTCTAGCTCTGGGTGATATAATCGCCAAACACAGTCTTGCCTGTCATTTCTATGCCGATGAAGCACTCAGCTCTACCCCTAGCATTCGATCGATCTGGACTTAAAAAGTCTGTTGCACCTTTGCAGCGATGACATTTGCACTTAGATGACCACTAACTTCCTGAAGCTCAATGATGATATGATAAACTTAATAGTTATGGACAAGTTTAGAGTCATTCCCAAGCTGGAAGACCTCACATGCTTAGACTAGAGTACCACAGTCAAAGTAGTTCATACGTTTATGACATCTCATCTAGATTACTACAATGCCACCTATTCAGGACTTCTGGCCTGTGCAATTAATCGTTCGAAGCTGATGCGAAACTTAGCAGCTCGCTGGTCTATCATTAGTCCCCATATCACACCTCTCGTATGTGTCCGAGCTTCAGTGTCTCCCTATCAAGCACAATCGACTTCACGATCTTCTGTCTGCCGCTCGCTTGTACCAGCCAACCTATTCGACCTCCTTGCTCTTTCAGTGTGCTTTCTCGACACACACCCACCCCTAAGCACTCAGTCATCTGACCGTCCCTCACACCAAGTTGAAGCCGTTTAGTGATCATGCCTTCAGTTCGTGTGCACCTAAAGTCTGGAACTCGGTTAGGCTTCGGTCACTATCTGTAATGACTTTACATCATTCAAAGTCTCAGGTAAAGAGGCATATTTTCTTGCTCAACTTTACCTTTGCCTAAGTGAACTTGCCTTTTTAAGTCTAGAGTGCTTGCTTAAGCATGATCCATTTTTGCTTTTGCATGTTTCTTTACGAATAAGCCTTGCTATGGACTCTCTTGAAGCGAGTTGTAAAAAATCTGGGTAGAGCGCTCTTAGGGTGCTATGCAAATAGCCAATTAATATTGTTATTATTTGTCGGGGCTATTCAGCATTTGGTAACTCTTCCAGTGCAGCATATGATCTGCGATGGTAACGATTCCCAATCTCCTGCCGGTAATAACTGGCTTACCGGTTCGCGCAAAGCAAGGATTTCTGGTAGAAGCTTTGGGTGTCTTGAGTTGCCTTTCTTGCTTTGTAATGTCATCTCTGTCTCTCATTACAGCGCGAGTTTGTGGAACTGGTGCAACCTGCCGGGGAATCGGAAGAAGAGAATGAAGATGGTGGTCCGACTGAGGATGTCGAAGAAGACGAGGAGGCCGATTTTGAAGTCGAACAGGATGATGACGATGAGGTCGAGGATTATGCAGTCGATTACTATGATGATGATGCTTCGGACGATGATGCACGATCTGCTATTGCCTGCTCTCCAGCCCTCTGCTCGCCCATGACTCCGGGTAGTGTTGCCTCGCCAGCTATGATGGCCGACGAGCAGCTCGTTGCAGTATCCGTCGAGCCGACGGTTGCCGACCTGGCCATCAGTAGTGCACCAGTCGCAGGCTTTACAGCCAATGCCAGCATATCAAGTGCAGCATCTCAGCAAGCAAATGAGCTGCGACCTTGGTGCCGGTAAGATAGCCTGTGCTTCACTCCTGGTACTTTGTTGGTTTTGCCGAAATTCCACCTATTCCTGTCTAACGATCGTACGGTTATTGGCTGTTTTTGCGTAAGCACTGATGGTGAAGAGACATAGGATCGTTTTTAGCTCAGTCGCCGCACTAAACTGGATGTTGCCCTAGTGACTTTCCCGAAAACATAAACAAAGCATTGCTCCTTGAATAAGCTGCAGCAATCGAGTCGCTTTGCCTTTTGCTAGATGCGGAACTGCTGCCTACTGTTTTTATCTGTGCTCTACTTAGATTCTCTATGACATATTTTGAGTAGGGACGAAGACAAGCTCATCCTAGAGACACTTCAGGATGAGGACGTTTCCAGTGATGCGTCCGATGCCATTTTCCAGCACATTGCTGGTCAGATGCAAGATAGGAGTTTTGAGCAGGTAAGGAGGTGCGATGCGTTTGAGCATAACCACCGAGCAAGCTGGCTAGACTTGGCTGTAGCTTCTGGCACTTATGCAACAGGCCTGACGGGAGTGGCACTGAGCAAATCACCTGTTTCTGTGGCTTCCGTGGACTAATATACTTTCAGAGTATTCGAACTTCTATGCTGTATGCTCACAAAGCAGCCGGTGACTGGCATTCCACAATTTTGATTCGTTAGCTGCTGCTTGTCCGTTGCCTTGCTACTGCCCTTTTTCTGACGTATTGATTGAAGGCTATATGTAATGTGGAAGTCACAGCAAATCCGTGCAATTGAAGCAGCAAAGGTTATTCATTTGACGTAGGTTTTCACTCACAGGCGATCTTGGACCTTGGCATGCCGACAGTGCAGCTGGCACAGTCAGCACAGATTTGGAGAGCTGCAACTCTTGGCAGCTACTTCTGCATAATAGGGCGTGCAATCACACAGACTGGATTACATATTTAGCACGACTTCAGCTCTGCCGTGCAAACAATTGTTTACATGCTTTAGGCTGTGTGACCGTTCTGTCTATTTGATCAGCTTATGGGCTGGCACACTGTTTCTCTGATCTCTTGTTTCCATGCATTGTTGTGTGCAAAAGCCTCAAAAGTACGAGTGTCGAAGTGTACTTGCCAGTGATTAGTCATGCCTGTTCCCCTTTTTGGTGCTACCCGGTGTGACTCTGCCTGGGAGGCCCTTCCCTCTTAGTTTTTTCCATTCTTCTGCTATTCGCTGGCTTAAAGCGCTTAAAGGTGAATACCATTAGAAGCACCGGCTTGCATCTGCATTCTCTTTTGCTATGCACCGGTAGGAGATGATCAAGATCACCAGCCTTCCATGGGCCGTCTTGAACTTATTTTAACTTATTATTATTAACTCATTATATAACATACTAATCAATTATTATTTACTTACTGTGATTAAATTATTGCCCTGAACTTTATTTGTGCCTTCTGGCCCATGCTTTATATAAGTAAATGATTGTGGACTGACAGGTGCTGTCGTACGTTCAGTCATTCCCGATGATCACATTATGCCGATCAGCCATCATAGAAACTGGGCGTGGTGTATGTCCTGTGCAATCATGTGGCACTTCTGACTTTTTTTTAAGCCGAACTGTTCTGACCTGTCTTGTTTTGCCTGCTCACTGCGACAGGTGCTCAAATACAGCAAAATGCTAACCTTGGTTTTTCCTTGCTTGACGAGCATTCATTTTGCATTTAATGCATCCATTATACATGCCATTTGGTCGTCTAGTGAAAGGTCACTTTATAAAAGGACACCGAGATTTCCATTCAGATGTTTCAGGAAGTATGCTGGCCCAGCCCATTTTGAGGATCGGGCTTTTCAATTTCTGTGAACAGCTAGGTTTGCCTGTACAGTTAAGTTGATTTTATTATTATTCAATTTAAGAAGTGACCATTTCGGTTAAGATCGTTTAGCAGACTTAACAGTGCTGACTCATTGGTGGAATGAGAGCTCTAAAGACTGACTGGAAGTTACACACTAGGTTTACAGTTTTTATATTTGAGTCAGTTGTATCTTAAGGATCTCAGAGGTCACGTGAGCTGACTTTTTGCCCTAAACTAAGCTAGTTAGTTAGATAACTAATAAAATTATAACGTGCATAATTTCATATGCTTAAGAGCATCAAGGAAATTCACTTCTTAGGTATCTGAGGAGTGCATTCTTCGTAACATTAGTCTCCACATGGGTGTAGGAAGTGCTCAATTTGTATCGTATCTGTGTTTTAGGTTCGTGCCAGGTTTCATCACCTTCTTGATCTTTTTGCCAAAGAATATGGAGACTCTATTGACACATAATACCATCGGTGCCGCATCGGCAGCAGCTTTAGTAGCATACTTAAAGCTGGCTGCAGATTGAAATACACTCAGTGCTATTCGGTGAATGTGGTATTCGACTGTGGATTCCTGGAACTAATTCGACAGATCCTTGTGCAGCTGAATCTACCTGATGTTCTGTCAAGCTAATGCTCTACTGAGGTGTTTGGTCGATTGCTAACTTATTTGTCTGCTTTTATCGGCGTGAGTTAAAAAAAATGAAACGCCACACTGTTAGATAAAGCGGGTCTGTGGACGTTATTGCATGCCCATTCGCCAGTAATGCGGTATGCTAAGCCGTATAGTTGATGGAATTTATCACTGTGCCGTTTAATAAAAATGAGAAATGGCTCTTGATGGCCACAGCTTGCAGCTGTCATTAAATGAAATGTAAATTTTCAAACAGATGCCATCCAAAAGAGACAGAACCTACAGGGAGTGTTGCTCCTGACTTTCGCAAGGCTACTCGGCCCTAGCCAAAAAACTTTTGAAACCCTAGTTTTGACAGCTGTTGGAATCGATCAGATATGAGTCCGACCTGATTTGGCTCAGGAGTTGAGTTGCTTGCCTTTACGACCTCGTGGGCTCGAACCCTGTGGCATGTGTGAAGCGCCTGGATTGGGATTAAGTTCTCTTAAGGTGCTATACAAATAAAGTATATGTTGTTATATTATATAGTATTGTTTTCACAGGACAAGTCCCTATCGTATAAGCAGATTAAATGCCGTAGACTTGCTGCTGTGTCTTTATGGTACTTGCTAGGATCTCGATGATTCGACTTTCTTTTCGGGTGTGTTCATAAGGGAGCAAACCTACCCGATCAAACACGGGCGTGGTAGCTGCTATCGCAGCTGCTAACGCAGCCATGAGTGGTGCTCCATTCACGTCCTTTAGCTAGCCTGGTTGACTCTAGACAATGAGGCCACTGCCGTGCCCACACGCACAATGGCCAGGCTCAGCCTTTGGCTCAGGCTTCTTTGTGGCGGCAGATGCAGCCCGATTCCTGGCTGCACCTCATTGTCTACATTTAAGCAGGTCACTAGTGATCTAGTCCTGAAGTTCGTATGTCAATCAAAGAAAGCTATTATGCCACTACAGCAGACCATGAATATGGCTGCAAGGCTAGTCTTCAATTCCCAGCGGTTTGAGCACGTGTCTCCTTTGCTGAGAGCTAGGATGGTTGCCGGTTGAACAAAGGATACAGAGCAAAGTTCTTACGCTGATCTACAAGGCCCGCCACGGCTTGGCTCCTTCGTACTGAACTGCTGCATCAGTTTCAGCCTGTTCGCTCACTCAGGTCCTATGTGGACAATAAATTAGCTGTCCCATTCCTCCGCTTAAAGACAGTTGGCGACAGAAGCTTGAGCTCTACAGGTCCTAGACTGTGGAACTCGCTTCCACAATTCTTACGCAACGACAACTACTCTCCTACTGCCGACTATGGCAGATCCTTTTCAGCGGTCCTGAGCTGCTACTTCCATGCTACTCACTACCTCAACTGCTCTCCTGACTCTGCTATGCTTGCCACTTTCTCTTTGTTGCGTGAGACGAAGTCTGTTGGCTACCGAATGTGTACCGAAAGCCGCTTAGGCTGTGAGTGGGCTATACAAAACTCTCCTGCATAACACCCACATGGTCTTTATGACTTTGTGGAGTTACTGACGGAGATACATTACATTACAGTACAAAGAAGACAACAAGTCCTCTGGACCCTATTCCCACTGCCCTGCTCCTACGTTGCATTGATCTGCTGCTGCCATGCATAACTAACATCATTAATATGTCATTAGCCTCAGGTCAGGTCCCAGCACCTTTCAAAAAAGCTGTAGTCAGGCCACTTCTCAAGAAAGCTACACTAGACCAAGAGAAATTAAGCAATTACCGCCCAGTCTCCTATCTACCATTCCTATCAAAGACACTGGAACGGGTCGTGGCAGACCAGCTGAACTCATATATATCGAAACCTCACACCTTGCTAGTAAGTTCCAGTCTGGCTTTAATGCTGATCATTCCCTAGAGTCAGCATTGCTTAGAGTATACAACGACCTACTTAGGAATGCAGACATGGGTAGAGTGTCTCTGCTTGTTTTGCTCGATCTTTCGGTAGCTTTTGATACCATCGACCACAAAGTTCTTCTAGAGTGCCTCTCATCTCGCCTGGGCATCACTGGCACTGCTCTGCAGTGGTTCAGGTCGTATCTCAGCAGGAGACTCCAGAGTATTGACGTAAATGGACAAAGAACATCTGAGGTACCTCTGAAATATGGGGTACCTCAGGGCTCCGTGCTAGGTCCGGTTCTTTTCATGGTTTATACTCTGCCTCTTGCTGATGTGATTGCCAAGCACAATCTAGGCTTTCGCTTCTATGCGGATGACACTCAGTTGTACCTTTGCTATGATCCCTCCCAGCCTTCGAGCACCTCAAATTCTCTCAACTCACTTGCTGCATGTGTTGATGACATCCGCAGATGGATGGCAGCAAATTTTCTAAAACTAAACGATGATAAAACTAACTTACTAGTTATGAGCAAACCCAATGTGATTCAGAAATTGGAAAGGCTGACGCTCAAAATGAACTACCAGCATATCTCCGGTTAAATCAGCTTGAAATCTAGGAGTCATATTCCAAAGCGACCTCTCGTTTGACGACCATATCAGCTCCACAGTCAAATCTGCCTATTTTCAGCTCCATAACATTGCTAAAATTCGGGCTTGCTTAGATAAGGATACCACGTCTAAGTTGGTCCATGCATTCGTGACATCCCGTCTTGACTTCTGCAACTCACTGCTTACTTGCCTACCAGCGTGTGCGATCAGGCGATTGCAGCTGGTGCAAAACTCTGCAGCCAGGCTTGTCTGTCATGAGCGTCGCAGTTGCCAAATTACACCACTTCTCGCCGACCTGCACTGGCTACCAGTCAAGCAACGGATTGAATTCAAGGTTTTGTCGCTCACTTTTAGGTCACTTCATTCTTTCGCTCCAGCCTATCTCTCAGATCTGCTCCCCCCATCAGGCTAAGCATTGTACTACCGGCTTTTCGGAATCCAACAGTCTAGAAATAAATACCTTGTACAAACCTTAAATCCTTTGGAGACCATGAATTTTGTTTGTATGCTCCCAAAGCCTGGAACTGCCTCCCAACCTGCGTCAGAACATCCCCTACCTGACCACATTTAAAAAGAACTTAAAAACACACCTATTTAGGACAGCATTTAGCGGGTCCCTTTGATTCATTCTTTACGTGCCTATGCGTGCTGACATTGTGCATGCTGCCACTAACCACATTTGCATGCCGACCCTGTGCATGTCACCCCTAACCATATAATTCATGTTCTTTGCTTATGAAGCATGATATTACTCACCATTCAATTGCATTTCCCTTTGCAGCAAATGTAAAGCGCTTAGAGAGAGATTAAGTTCTCTGAGGGCGCTTTATCAAGTGCATTATTATTATTACATGCAGGAAAATCGCCGGTCACGGTGCCAGCTGCCTGCCATCGACCGACAATACCGTAAGAGGAGTTGTAATTGCACGAAATGAGTGGAAATGAACTCGGTCTTCCAACGGTCTGCAGCATGTAATGCTGCAGACCGTTAGGCAGCCTGCCATTTCATTCATTTGGTCGTCGTGATGCAAAGGTCTAGTTTACCCAAGCTCAGGTATTATTGGGGCCTAAGAGAGATAGTGATTGTAAGCAGATGTGATGGGTGGTGTCCGTCAGCAGCTGCCGCTCATGCTTCATGCATCATGCAAGGCACATAGCTGCCAGCAGCAGACATTGTACAAGGCAGCCGCTTAACGATTGCAGCCCACCAGCCATCCTTGGATAGATATGGCTGCAGCCCAGCGTTCAGCACTATGGTACCGAGGTCAAGAAATATTCAGGCTGGCTTTGTGGGGGGGGGTATTGGCGGCATATGATTGGATGAGCAGAATTCGGTAAATAATATGGAGAATAGCTTACACTTGCGAGAGAATATTTGTTAAATTTTGTGATCTTAGGAGTAGAATCATGCATATGAGCCACAAAACAAAACAGTCAGTCAATAGGCGAAATTGTGTATCAAGCGTCAGTCAAATTGCCAAAATAAATGCTAAAATGACCCATAACGAGGACAGAAAATTTATTGCACACAGAATTGAAATGAGACCAGAGAAATTTGTGATAAAGAAGGAGGTTGTAATTGGTGGGTGATACATTTATAGCTTGACCAGTTACCTGTGGAGTCACCGAAGGGTCCGTTCTTCTTTTGTACTCAACCTCTGGGAAAAGTGATATTGGCCCATGGAGTAGGATATCACTTTTATGCTGACGATACTCAGCTGAATTGGTTATTTAAACCGCCTTACGTTGTCAACATTCGATCCCGGATGTCGGATAATTTTGTGTAACTAAAAGGCAATGAAACCAAACTGCTGCTCACAGGACGCCCTAAGCGCGTGGCTGGGTTAAAAAGCTTTGCTCTTGTAATTGGTGATCCTGTTGTGCGACGATCAGCACGTGCTCGAAATTTAGGTGTAATTTTTGACAGCTTCCTAAATTTTAAAAGCTTCATTCAGAAGACTGCGTCTACAGCTAGCCATCATGCCCAATACCTATCTAAGATTAGGAGCTGTCTTCCACATTTGCTTGCAAACAATTTAACTAACTCCCCAGTCCTGTCTCGGCCTAATTATTATAACCACTGAAAATGGCTAAGAATATAGCTGAAAGGCTAGTTTTCAATTCCCAGAGTTTTGACTACGTTTCTCCATTTCTAAAAAATTCTTACGCAACGACAACTACTCTCCAGCAGCCGACTATGGCACATCTTTTTCAGCGGTCCTGAGCTGCTGCTTCCATGCTACTCACTCCCTCAGCTGCTCTCCTGACTCTGCTACGCTTCCCACTTTCTCTTTGTTGCGTGAGACGAAGTCTGTTGGCTATCGAATGCGTACCGAATGCCACTTAGGCTGTGAGTGCGCTATAAAAAAAAGTCTCCTGCGTAACACCCACAAAGTCTTTGTGGTTTTGTGGAGTTACAGACGGAGATACATTACATCACACACATTACATTGCATTACACGCCACGCTACTCCTTACGCTCACTCGACTCGCGCCACGTTGAGATCGCCTGACAACGAAAAGCTTAAGTACTAGCCAAATGGGCGCCGCCGCGGTAAAAAGCATTTTTCTCTTTCCTTTTTTTTCCATCTCCCCTCTCGGCACGAGCACCACTAAACCTGAATGGAAAGCCCATGCTTTTTGAACCAGACACCGGAAGCGGAGCTAACTTTGTCTCTGAGAGAGTCCGATCATAGCTACTAAGTGAACCATCATAGTAGACACTGCGAGTTGATTTCAACGCACCCTCAGCCGTTTCTCTGCGTCGTGCTGGCGACCTTTTAAGGTCGCCAGAACGGCTAAGCAGACGCGCAAAGCAATGAAAATTCATTGAAAAAACGTTGCCCAAAGGGAACTTGCTCGGCCGTGCGACGAGGCCTTTAAAGAGAGCCGATATTCTCCACATCTTTCAACAGAAGGAGCTGAGATCAGTCCTGATGGACAAAAGGATAAAGAAAAAAATAAACTCCAACCAAATTATTAATTAATTATAATGATTATATTATAAATACAAATCCTACTAATACATTCTTAGCAATTCTTACAGAGCCTAACTTGGCTGTGTGCACCAACTCCCTAGCTGAATAACTCTAAACTAGTTATTCTCTTAAAAACCGTCGGCGTCAGAGGCTTTTGATGGCGGCAGGTCCGGCGGGACGGGACGGAAAGTAGAGGAGCTCGCCTCCCTCCGGCTGCCAACAGCGGCTAGTTATATAATGATACGGCGACGCTCGCCGGGGGTCCTTCTTCGTCTTCGGCTCCGTCTCGACGCCGTCACTGGTAGCTGCCGGACTCGTTTCTCTGAAATCGAGGGAGGAGGGCGGGCTGTTCGCCGGCGATTTAGGGACAGGACGGAACAGCGCGAGGAGGATTCGGTGGATGCCACCGAATACGGTCGTATAGCGCTCGAGCTCTCATTTCTGGGTTTTTTCTGTGTTTTATGCGTGCGTGCGTGCACGTGGTCTCGCCAAGAGTGCTTGGTGTAGTGTGTGAGGTATTCCTTCCGTAATGCGGAAGCGGAGCCCTAGTTCTCCAGTCAGGGTCGAGGCTCCGGTTCGGGCTCCTCGTCTCATTCGGATCGCTCTCCACAATAGACGCAGGTAGCCTAAGTGCGGCGGACGCATTCCCTCCGCAAGAGTGCTTTCGCTGTTGAGAGCGTGCGAGGAGTGTGGAGACAAAACTGAGCTAGACGCTCAGCGACTTTGTGCGCTTGCGAATAAAGTTCATTAAAATCCCCAATTTGTGCGTGTCTCGCTTTTCAATTCACGCCGCGGACTCATGACTGCCTTTAGTAACGGTAAGTAGGTCAGCACCAGAAACACTTGTTTCGTGATGGCCTGCTTATTGCGGTAGGTTACGCCGCTCGGTAAGCGGCTGATAACGTCTACTCCGCCGAGCCTTCGGCGTTACAGTCTTGTCCTACCGTCCTGGACTGCTACGTCTATGCTACTCATTGCACAGACCACAGCCCCTGCGGACTGAAATAAGTTACTCTATTTCTCTATGCTGCACGAGATGGAGTCTG
>WPIO01000015.1:6890000-6990219 GCA_009760855.2 Cristatella mucedo
TCTGCAATCTGCCCGGTACATAATGCGACAAGTCAGAGACGTCTCCTGGGACGTCACTAGCTGCTGCTAGAGACTTGCTAGGGCGCTAAGCGGACATTTGCCACAAAAGCCTATCTGCCCTGGCGGAGAGTTCTGGTCCGAGCTCGACGAGTATTGCCAGTATTTATACATACGTAACTATACACTGTGTCGCGCTGGTTTCGACCAGTGTTTAAGGAGCTCACCTAGACCAAGGTCAAGGTGAACGTATTTGTTGAGGTCGTGGGATCGAGCCCCGTGGAACATGGGAAGCGGTGAGCCGTGATGGCACACTAGGTGAGGCGGCTGCTTTTCACGACTTCGTTTCCGAGGTCGGGGTTCGAATCCGGCGGTGGGTGATTCTTTATCGCCGCTGCAAGCGGTGGTGATAGCCGTCAAGGCTCTTCTGTCACTATACGAAAGAGGCTGTTAAATCACCTAGTATTTGATTTTATTTTGATTTGAGGCGCCTGAATAGACTAATGTAGATGGAGTTCTCATAGGTCGCTAAACAAATGCACAGTCTTGCAAAACAGCAAACATAAGCACACGTACATTATGGCGTACTCTAAAACTGTATTTGGGCGTGCAGGATTTTATTCGGCGTAGAACCCTATGCAGAGGTCTTTGTATCATTATTATTATTGTTATTACATTATAGTTGCGGAGCTCAAAAACAGCTGCCTGCCATTGGCTGAAACACGTAGCAAATAGACGGGCATTTTTTCTTAGAAATCCCTGCAATTACTACTACATTAAAAAAAACCTATACCCTTATCGCATTAGCGGGGTGTAAGCAGGATCTTTTAAACGAGCTTCGGCGTGCCCGTCGCTTGCAGGAAGTATACTGTCTCGGAGTGCCTATCTGCGGCTAGCACGCTTAAGCCATGTCGCACTTTGTGAACCCGTTTCTAGAGACGCAAGAATTCTTATCGCGGGCAGGAGTCCGTAAAGTAAAAAGAGAAAGCAAAGTTTGGCTGATTTAACAGCCTCATTTACATAGCCCTCGAAAAGCCTCCAGCGCCAGTAACCCACTTGCAGTGGGCAATACAAGATTGCACGCTGTAGGACTCGAGCCCACGCCACGCTCTGAGTGTGAATTGTGAGCACTTTACCATTTGCCTAAGGCTCGGGGGCATGCCATGCTGGGTGCCCACTTTCGGTGCACTTCCGTGGCGAGAGCCCATCCTTCCTGCACGAAAGCGATCGCGCGCGAAGGCAAGTGCCCAGCAAGGCTTCCCCGTCTCGCCCGGTGACTCGCCTGCGGCAGCCGCCGCCGCGTGCAGAGGCTGCTGCAGCGCGCGCGACCGCGGGAAACCGACCGGCCACTCGGTCACAGCGGTCAGACGTGCTCGTACAGGCGGGCGGGCGCGCGCACGCATGCGAGCAAGGCCTGCGAACTGGCTCGGTCCGAAGGTCCGAATCAGCGCTGCGTCTCTATCGATCCTCTCGCGCACCGTGTACGGCACCTTCACTCTCGCACTTTGGCTTTCCTGCGTGACCTAGATACGCTTCCTGCTTTCCCTCGCACGCTCCAAACTCTAACTCTGGTGCCCTTTAGTGTCCTTTGACTAACCCCAAGTGCTACGGAGATCGCGCCTCCGGTATCCGTGCATCTAGGGCCAGGAGTTCGACCGATTGGTGTCCCGACATCCCCTAGATTTGGAATTTGCAGCGGAGTGAAAGCCCACCGGATCCCCCACCGGATCCCCCATTGATAAAAGCGAGAAAGTCCGTCCGTCACCCGTCACGTCCGTCACCCGTCACGTCCGTCACCCATCGCGCACTTACGTTACGCGGCAAGATGGCGCACTTACGTTACGCGGCTTATGAACAGTATACTGTATACTAATTGAAGCGAGAATCAGTACTTCCGGGAGTGACTCGGCAAAGCGATTGCATAGGCAGCGAGCTCTAGTACATAAATATGCTAGGACGTGCGACTCGCCCTCTATGCGAGTATGTTCGCTGCCATTGTGGGTGTTATTATTACCTATCGGGTTTTCTGCTTTCTTTCGAGCCAATGCTACGTGCGTAGAAATAAATTAAGTTCTAATAGAGTGCTATGAACATTCTTCACTATCGCTATTATTATTGTCATGCATTATATGTATATATATATATATATATATATAATGGAATATATATATATATATAATGGAATATATATATATATATAATGCATGACAATAATAATAGGGATAGTGAAGAATGTTCATAGCACTCTATTAGAACTTAATTTATTTCTACGCACCTAGCATTGGCTGGAAAGAAAGCAGAAAAACCGATATATATATATATTTACATATATAATATGCATATATAACAGTAATAATACGTTTGATATAGCGCCCTCAGAGAAATCAATCTCGTTCTAGGCACATTAGATTTGCTGCAAAGGAAAAAAAAAAATATATATATATATATATATATATATCGCTCTGCGATGTTCGACGGTCGGTCAGTCGCAGTCACGACGGTCTGCACACGCGAATGCGCTGCGCACGCGCACTGGCGAGCAGAGAGAACGGCTCTTGCTCAGTTGCATCTCGCTCTTTCACTCGCCGTGTGCCTCGCTCGCCGCAGCCGGCAGCAGCGCGCAGGCCCGGCGCCGCGTTTTCGGGCCGCCGATGGGCCGCGAGCGCAGGGCGTCGCGTCGAGCTTCTCACGTTGCCGTGACGCCCTGCTGCCCTTTGGTTCAGAGGTTGCGGAGGGAGACAGCCGTCGACTGCTCAGCAGCTTGTGCGACTGGTCCGCCAGGCCCGCCCGGACCGAAAGGCGATACCGGTGCCACTGGTGCGCAAGGCAACGCCGGTAAGCTTTGGGGCCTGGCAGACAGCAAGCTCGACGCTCGGCGGCGGCGGCAGCCAAAGCGCCGAGCAGCAGCAGCAGCAGCAGCAGCCTGCGCCGTAACCACCGAGTGACGATTTAGTCGTAGCGGTGGCCTTTGCAAATGTAGAGAAAGTTCTAAGGTTCGGCGGCTGTCACGGCACGGCACTCGTGTGCGCGGCACGGCTGCAATTCGTCTTCGCCTGCTACCGCACTGCGATTGCGACGACAGCATGTCCTTATATGTCCGAATGCACATGCCCAAACATGTCCTTAGCCTCAGGTCATGTCCCCCCACCTTTCAAAAAGGCTGAATTTAGGCCAATAGTAGAGAAAGCAGCACTAGACGAAGAGAACTTGAGCCGTTAAGTCTCCCTTCTACCGTTCCTATCAAAGACACCGGAACGCGTTGCCGCAGACCAGCCGATTTCATCTATTGAGACCTCAAACATAGCAAGCAAGTTTCAGTCTGGATTTAGAGCTAATCACTCCACTAAGTCAGCATTGCTTTGGATGTTTAGTGACCTTCTCAGGAATGCAGACTTGGGTAAAGTCTCTCTGCTTTTTGATTGATCTTTTGGCACCGTTTGAAACAATTGATCCCAAAGTTTTTCAGGAGCGCCTCCGATCTTCACTTGGGAATCAGTGGCGCTGCACTCCAATGATTCAGATTGTTTCTCAGTGGAAGACTTTAGAGTATTGATGTGAACGGACAAAGGTTATCCTAAGAGCCACCCAAGTACGGGGTGCCTCTGGTCTCCGTACTCGATCCGTTTCTTTTCACAGTTTAAACTATCTCTTTTGCTGATTTAATTGATTGCCAAGCCCAATCTAGGCTTTCACTTTATATGGATGACACTCAGTTGTAACTTTGCTTTGATTCCTCTTAGCCCTCTGACACGTTGAATTCTCTGCACAATTTTGCTGCATGGATTTCTGACATCCGCAAATGGATGGCAGCGAACTTTTTCAAATTAAATGATGACAGCAGCAGACTTACTAGTTATGGGAAACTCAAGTGGTACTTAGAACTTGGAAAGTTTAACGCTCAAAATTGGCTCTGCCAGAATTTCTCCTGTTGCATCTGCACGAAATCTAGGTATCATGGTCCACAGTATCCTTGACGACCACATTAGCTCTACAGTAAAGTCTGCTCACTATGAACTACATGAAATGTCTAAAATACAGGCTTTCTTTGAAAGGGATGCTATATCCAAATTTGTTCGTGCATTTGTAAAATATGGTCTCGACTTCTGAAACTCACTGCTTGCTGGTCTACTGGCAGGTGCAATAAGGCGCTCGCAGTTGGTACTTAACTCTGCAGCTAAGCTTGTCAGTAGTGAACATCGGAATTGTCACATTAGCTACTTCTTGCAGAGCTACACTGGCGCTCAGTCAAGCAGCGAATCGACATCAAAGTTCTGTCACATACCTTTAGGTACCTTCATTCCCTGTCTCCATCCTACCTGTCAGAACAACTCCCACAAGGACAAGTACAGTATAGTCCGGAGTTTCCGACTCATATTGTTTAGCCACACCTTGTGCGAACCTCAAAATCACTAGAGACCATGCCTTTCTTACCATGCCTTTAGTTTTATAAGCTCCCAAAGCCTGGAAAAAATTCCTGACTGACGTCACGACACCCTATGACGCGACGGCATTAAAAAGAACATGATAATTCACTTGTTTATAACAGCATTTCCTTGTGACTTGTCCTTAGTTTGCTTGTGCATACGGACACGGTGTCTGCTGCTACTGACCATAACTGTATGTTGAACCTGTGCATGCCACATCGAATAATGTTATGTTTGATGACTTTGCGAATGTTACCACTAATAAACTAATCGTCTGGCCGCGCTTTATTTACAGCATCTGTAAAGTGCCCAGAAAGAGATTCAGTTCTCTGAGAGTGCTATGCAAATTAATAAAAATAGTTATTACTGTTATCGTCATAATAATAGTAGAAGTAATAATAATAATTATTATTATGATAGCCTCGACCGAAGTACTAAAGCCGTAACAGAATTCCACGCTAGCCGCTGCCAATACTGCGATTGCGATTCTAGGGCAGCGGCAGTTTAGCCGTTCCGTAGCAGAGTCGAATTGACGGCTTCAACTAATCGATCGGGAGAGATTAAGGAGCGCTTGAGTGAGAGACCTCAGCGAAAGCTCGAGGCTGAAGAGAACCTGCGAGAGACGGTGGCCCGCCGGCAGCGGCACCGTAGACGGCGCTGCAGCGGACCTGAGCTTTTAACTTGGCCACAAAATTGGCCAGCAATAGCAGGAAGGAGTTGTTCATTCGGCGGCGGCCGCGAGCGGCCGCCCGTGCATGCGAGGTGCCGCAACTGCCCAGGTTGGAGGCCGCGTCCGACGCAGTTGTCGGCATTCTGTCGCACTCATTCTATCCATTTTTCGACAGCTACTGTTGACATTCGAAGCGGTCGCGTCGCGCCCGGCACGGCACAGCAGCGCAGCGACGGACGCTCCAGAGTCGGTACAGGCTCAAGCCATGCGGAAGCGGGCTCGTCGCTTGGCTAACCGATGTCGGCGAAGCGCTGTCGACCCTGGCGGAGCGGAGCTGAACTAGCTACTTACTTATGTCTTGGCTTGGTTATTGTAATTCATTCACCGCTGGGCTACCGAAAAAAACTACTAGGCCTCTGCAGCTAGCAATAAGTATGGCTGCAAGGCTAGTTTGCAAATCCCAAAGGTTTGACCACGTGTCTTCTTTGCTAAAAGAGCTAGGATGGCTGCCGGTTGATCAACGGATACAGAGCAAAGTTCTTTCGCTGACCCACAAGACCCGCCATGGCTTGGCTCCTTCAGACTTTGCTAATCTGCTGCACCAATTTTGGTCTCCTCGTGCCATCAGGTTCTGTAGGGACGATAAATTAGCTGTACAATTCCTCCACTTAAAGGCCGTTGGCGATCGAGCTTTTACTTTGAAGGTCCTAGACTGTGCAACTCACTTCCATAGTTCTTATGCAAAGACAACTACTCTTCTGCTGCCAACTATGGCCCATCCTTCCCAGCTGTCCTAAGCTGCTACGTCCATGATACTCACTACCTCAACTACTCTCCTGGTCTTCTGTGCTTCCCACTTTCTCTTTGTCGCATGAGATAGAGTCTGTTCGCTAAACCAATGCGTACCGAAAGCTCATTAGGCTGTGAGCCCGCTATTCGAAACACTCCAGTGCAACAAACCACAGGGTCTTTGTGGATTTGTGGAGTAACACTAGGAGCTAGGCACATATAGAACATATACAAAACATACACTACAATATACATTACACTAGTGGCGTTGGAGTTCGCTTTCGCTTCCTCGGCAACGGTGACTGGTTGCAGAGGAACGGCAACGGTGACAGGTTGCTGCTGTCGCCCGTGCACCGGTGCGACTGGTATGCTAACACCTGCATGCTGACATATGTTTTTGATTATTGCCTAGGCTGCGGCTCTCTGTCGGCCATGGGCAATTTTTTATTAAACTCCCGCACGATATTACTTACTTATTAAAACCTACGCATTTGATCTACAGGATCGACAGGTGACACTGGAGCTGTGGGAGCAAAAGGAGAGACAGGATCCGCAGGCTCAACTGGATCGACAGGAGATACCGGAGCCAACGGTGCCACTGGACAGACTGGTGGAACCGGGTCCACCGGATTAACAGGCGAAACAGGAGCTGTAGGTGCCAGCGGAGCACAAGGGCCTGCTGGTGTGGCCGGTGGCACGGGTCAAGCCGGATCTACCGGATCGAAAGGTGACACTGGAGCTGTCGGAGCAAAAGGAGACACAGGATCCGAAGGCTCCACTGGATTGCCAGGTGATACCGGAGCCAACGGTGCCACTGGAAGGACTGGTGCAACCGGTGGCAATGGTGCAACTGGGTCCACTGGATTGACAGGCGAAACAGGAGCAGTTGGTGCAACCGGAGCACAAGGGTCTACTGGAGTGGCCGGTGACACCGGTCAAACTGGACCTACCGGATCGAAAGGTGACACGGGAGCTGTCGGAGCAAAAGGAGATACAGGATCCGATGGCTCCACTGGATTGACAGGTGAAAACGGAGCCAACGGTGCCACTGGGCAGACTGGTGCAACCGGCGGTACTGGTGCAACTGGGTCCACCGGATTGAAAGGCGAAACAGGAGCTGTTGGTGCAACCGGAGCACAAGGGTCAACAGGTGTGGCCGGTGACACCGGTCAAACTGGATCTACCGGATCGACAGGTGACACTGGAGCTGTTGGAGCGAAAGGAGACACAGGATCTGTAGGCTCTACTGGATCTACGGGAGATGCCGGAGCCAACGGTGCCACTGGACAGACTGGTGCAACCGGCAGCAGTGGTGATACCGGGTCAACCGGATTAACAGGCGAAACAGGAGCTGTTGGTGCAAACGGAGCACAGGGGTCTACTGGTATCGCCGGAGATACCGGTCAAACCGGGTCTACCGGATCGACAGGTGACACTGGAGCTGTCGGAGCAAAAGGAGACACAGGATCCTCAGGCTCCACCGGATCGACAGGTGATACCGGAGCTAACGGTGCCACTGGACAGACTGGTGTAACCGGCGGCACGGGTGCAACCGGTTCCACCGGATTAACAGGTGAAACAGGAGCTGTTGGTGCAAGCGGAGCTCAAGGGCCTGCTGGTGTCGCCGGTGACAGGGGCCCAGCAGGATCAACCGGATCGACAGGTGAAACTGGAGCTGTCGGAGCGAAAGGAGAGACAGGCTCCGCAGGCTCCACTGGATCGACAGGTGATACCGGAGAAAACGGTGCCACTGGACAGACTGGTGCAATCGGCGGCACTGGTGCAACTGGGTCCACCGGATTGACAGGCGAAACAGGAGCTATTGGTGCAACCGGAGCACAAGGGTCTACTGGCATGGCAGGTGTCACTGGTCAAACTGGATCTACCGGATCGACTGGTGACACTGGAGCTGTCGGAGCTAGAGGAGACACAGGATCTGCAGGCTCCACTGGATCGACAGGTGATACCGGAGCCAACGGTGCCACTGGACAGACTGGTGTAACCGGCGGCACTGGTGCTACTGGGTCCACCGGATTAACAGGCGAAACAGGAGCTGTTGGTGCAACCGGATCACAAGGGTCTAGTGGTATGGCTGGCGACACCGGTCAAACTGGATCTACCGGATTGACAGGTGACACTGGAGCTGTCGGAGCGAAAGGAGAGGTTGGATCCGCAGGCTCCACTGGATCGACAGGTGATACCGGAGCCAACGGTGCCAGTGGACAGACTGGCACAACCGGGTCGACCGGATTGACAGGCGAAACAGGAGCTGTTGGTGCAACCGGAGAACAAGGGTCTACTGGTGTCGCCGGCGATACCGGTCAAACCGGGTCTACCGGATCGACAGGTGACACTGGAGCTGTAGGAGCAAAAGGAGACACAGGACCCGCAGGCACCACTGGATCGACAGGTGATACCGGAGCCAACGGTGCCAGAGGACAGACTGGTGCAACCGGCGGTACTGGTGCAACTGGCTCCACCGGATTAACAGGCGAAGCAGGAGCTGTTGGTGCAACCGGAGCACAAGGGTCTACTGGTGTTGCCGGTGACACGGGTCCAGCCGGATCAACCGGATCGACAGGTGACACTGGAGCTGTCGGAGCGAAAGGAGAGGCAGGATCCGCAGGCTCTACTGGATCGACAGGTAATACCGGAGCCAACGGTGCCACTGGACAGACTGGTGCAACCGGCGGTACTGGTGCAACTGGCTCCACCGGATTAACAGGCGAAGCAGGAGCTGTTGGTGCAACCGGAGCACAAGGGTCTACTGGTGTTGCCGGTGACACGGGTCCAGCCGGATCAACCGGATCGACAGGTGACACTGGAGCTGTCGGAGCGAAAGGAGAGGCAGGATCCGCAGGCTCTACTGGATCGACAGGTAATACCGGAGCCAACGGTGCCACTGGACAGACTGGTGCAACCGGCGGTACTGGTGCAACTGGGTTCACCGGATTGACAGGCGAAACAGGAGCTGTTGGTGCAACCGGAGCACAAGGGTCTTCTGGCATGGCCGGTGTCACAGGTCAAACTGGATCTACCGGATCAACTGGTGACACTGGAGCTGTCGGAGCTAAAGGAGACACGGGGTCTGCAGGCTCAACTGGATTGACAGGTGATACCGGAGCCAACGGTGCCACAGGACAGACTGGTGCAACCGGCGGTACTGGTGCAACTGGGTCCACCGGATTAACAGGTGAAACAGGAGCTGTTGGTGCAACAGGAGCACTAGGGTCTACTGGTGTGGCTGGTGACACCGGCAAAACTGGATCTGCCGGATCGACAGGTGACACTGGAGCTGTCGGAGCGAAAGGAGACACAGGATCTGCAGGCTCCACTGGATCCACAGGTGATACCGGAGCCAACGGTGCTACTGGACAGACTGGTGCAACCGGCGGCACTGGTGCAACTGGGTCCACCGGATTGACAGGCGAAACAGGAGCTATTGGTGCAACCGGAGCACAAGGGTCTACTGGCATGGCAGGTGTCAATGGTCAAACTGGATCTACCGGATCGACTGGTGACACTGGAGCTGTCGGAGCTAGAGGAGACACAGGAGCTGCAGGCTCCACTGGATCGACAGGTGATACCGGAGCCAACGGTGCCACTGGACAGACTGGTGCAACCGGCGGTACTGGTGCAACTGGCTCCACCGGATTAACAGGCGAAGCAGGAGCTCTTGGTGCAACCGGAGCACAAGGGTCTACTGGTGTTGCCGGTGACACGGGTCCAGCCGGATCAACCGGATCGACAGGTGACACTGGAGCTGTCGGAGCGAAAGGAGAGGCAGGATCCGCAGGCTCTACTGGATCGACAGGTAATACCGGAGCCAACGGTGCCACAGGACAGACTGGTGCAACCGGCGGTACTGGTGCCACTGGGTCTACCGGATTGACAGGCGAAACAGGAGCTGTTGGTGCAACCGGAGCACAAGGGTCTACTGGTGTGGCCGGCGAAACTGGTCAAACTGGATCTACCGGATCGACAGGTGACACTGGAGCTGTCGGAGAAAAAGGAGACACAGGATCTGTAGGCTCCACTGGTTTGGCCGGAGATACTGGAGCCAACGGTGCAACTGGACAGACTGGTGCAACCGGCGGTACTGGTGCAACTGGGTCCACCGGATTAACAGGCGAAACAGGAGCTGTTGGTGCAACCGGAGCCCAAGGGTCTGCTGGTGTCGCCGGTGGCACCGGTGAAACCGGGTCTACCGGATCGACAGGTGACACTGGAGCTGTCGGAGCAAAAGGAGACACAGGATCTGTAGGCTCTACTGGATCGACAGGTGATACCGGAGCCAACGGTGCCACTGGACAGACTGGTGCAACCGGTGG
The DNA here is from genome assembly GCA_009760855.2 of Cristatella mucedo. Lineage (NCBI taxonomy): Eukaryota > Metazoa > Bryozoa > Phylactolaemata > Cristatellidae > Cristatella > Cristatella mucedo. Next base: position 6,900,212 of record WPIO01000015.1, read on the forward strand.
TACTGGTGCCACTGCGTCCCGCGGATTGACAGGCGAAACAGGAGCTGTTGGTGCAACCGGAGCACAAGGGTCTACTGGTGTGGCCGGTGAAACTGGTCAAACTGGATCTACCGGATCGACAGGTGACACTGGAGCTGTCGGAGCAAAAGGAGACACAGGATCCGCAGGCTCCTCTGGATCAACAGGTGATACCGGAGCCAACGGTGCCACTGGACAGACTGGTGCAACCGGCGGTACTGGTGCAACTGGGCCCACCGGATTGACAGGCGAAACAGGAGCCGTTGGTGCAACCGGAGCACAAGGGTCTATTGGTGTCGCCGGCGAAACTGGTCAAACTGGATCTACCGGATCGACAGGTGACACTGGAGCTGTCGGAGCGAAAGGAGACACAGGATCCCCAGGCTCCAGTGGATCTACAGGTGATACCGGAGCCAACGGTGTCACTGGACAGACTGGTGCAACCGGCGGTACTGGTGCAACCGGGTCTACCGGATTGCCAGGCGAAACAGGAGCTGTTGGTGCAACCGGAGCACAAGGGTCTGCTGGTGTCGCCGGTGGCACCGGTGAAACCGGGTCTACCGGATCGACAGGTGACACTGGAGCTGTCGGAGCAAAAGGAGACACAGGATCTGTAGGCTCTACTGGATCGACAGGTGATACCGGAGCCAACGGTGCCACTGGACAGACTGGTGCAACCGGCGGTACTGGTGCAACTGGGCCCACCGGATTGACAGGCGAAACAGGAGCCGTTGGTGCAACCGGAGCACAAGGGTCTATTGGTGTCGCCGGCGAAACTGGTCAAACTGGATCTACCGGATCGACAGGTGACACTGGAGCTGTCGGAGCGAAAGGAGACACAGGATCCCCAGGCTCCAGTGGATCTACAGGTGATACCGGAGCCAACGGTGTCACTGGACAGACTGGTGCAACCGGCGGTACTGGTGCAACCGGGTCTACCGGATTGCCAGGCGAAACAGGAGCTGTTGGTGCAACCGGAGCACAAGGGTCTGCTGGTGTCGCCGGTGGCACCGGTGAAACCGGGTCTACCGGATCGACAGGTGACACTGGAGCTGTCGGAGCAAAAGGAGACACAGGATCTGTAGGCTCTACTGGATCGACAGGTGATACCGGAGCCAACGGTGCCACTGGACAGACTGGTGCAACCGGCGGTACTGGTGCAACTGGCTCCACCGGATTAACAGGCGAAGCAGGAGCTCTTGGTGCAACCGGAGCACAAGGGTCTACTGGTGTTGCCGGTGACACGGGTCCAGCCGGATCAACCGGATCGACAGGTGACACTGGAGCTGTCGGAGCGAAAGGAGAGGCAGGATCCGCAGGCTCTACTGGATCGACAGGTAATACCGGAGCCAACGGTGCCACAGGACAGACTGGTGCAACCGGCGGTACTGGTGCCACTGGGTCTACCGGATTGACAGGCGAAACAGGAGCTGTTGGTGCAACCGGAGCACAAGGGTCTACTGGTGTGGCCGGCGAAACTGGTCAAACTGGATCTACCGGATCGACAGGTGACACTGGAGCTGTCGGAGAAAAAGGAGACACAGGATCTGTAGGCTCCACTGGTTTGGCCGGAGATACTGGAGCCAACGGTGCAACTGGACAGACTGGTGCAACCGGCGGTACTGGTGCAACTGGGTCCACCGGATTAACAGGCGAAACAGGAGCTGTTGGTGCAACCGGAGCCCAAGGGTCTGCTGGTGTCGCCGGTGGCACCGGTGAAACCGGGTCTACCGGATCGACAGGTGACACTGGAGCTGTCGGAGCAAAAGGAGACACAGGATCTGTAGGCTCTACTGGATCGACAGGTGATACCGGAGCCAACGGTGCCACTGGACAGACTGGTGCAACCGGTGGTACTGGTGCCACTGGGTCCACCGGATTGACAGGCGAAACAGGAGCTGTTGGTGCAACCGGAGCACAAGGGTCTACTGGTGTGGCCGGTGAAACTGGTCAAACTGGATCTACCGGATCGACAGGTGACACTGGAGCTGTCGGAGCAAAAGGAGACACAGGATCCGCAGGCTCCTCTGGATCAACAGGTGATACCGGAGCCAACGGTGCCACTGGACAGACTGGTGCAACCGGCGGTACTGGTGCAACTGGGCCCACCGGATTGACAGGCGAAACAGGAGCCGTTGGTGCAACCGGAGCACAAGGGTCTATTGGTGTCGCCGGCGAAACTGGTCAAACTGGATCTACCGGATCGACAGGTGACACTGGAGCTGTCGGAGCGAAAGGAGACACAGGATCCCCAGGCTCCAGTGGATCTACAGGTGATACCGGAGCCAACGGTGTCACTGGACAGACTGGTGCAACCGGCGGTACTGGTGCAAACCGGGTCTACCGGATTGCCAGGCGAAACAGGAGCTGTTGGTGCAACCGGAGCACAAGGGTCTGCTGGTGTCGCCGGTGGCACCGGTGAAACCGGGTCTACCGGATCGACAGGTGACACTGGAGCTGTCGGAGCAAAAGGAGACACAGGATCTGTAGGCTCTACTGGATCGACAGGTGATACCGGAGCCAACGGTGCCACTGGACAGACTGGTGCAACCGGCGGTACTGGTGCAACTGGGCCCACCGGATTGACAGGCGAAACAGGAGCCGTTGGTGCAACCGGAGCACAAGGGTCTATTGGTGTCGCCGGCGAAACTGGTCAAACTGGATCTACCGGATCGACAGGTGACACTGGAGCTGTCGGAGCGAAAGGAGACACAGGATCCCCAGGCTCCAGTGGATCTACAGGTGATACCGGAGCCAACGGTGTCACTGGACAGACTGGTGCAACCGGCGGTACTGGTGCAACCGGGTCTACCGGATTGCCAGGCGAAACAGGAGCTGTTGGTGCAACCGGAGCACAAGGGTCTGCTGGTGTCGCCGGTGGCACCGGTGAAACCGGGTCTACCGGATCGACAGGTGACACTGGAGCTGTCGGAGCAAAAGGAGACACAGGATCTGTAGGCTCTACTGGATCGACAGGTGATACCGGAGCCAACGGTGCCACTGGACAGACTGGTGCAACCGGCGGTACTGGTGCAACTGGCTCCACCGGATTAACAGGCGAAGCAGGAGCTCTTGGTGCAACCGGAGCACAAGGGTCTACTGGTGTTGCCGGTGACACGGGTCCAGCCGGATCAACCGGATCGACAGGTGACACTGGAGCTGTCGGAGCGAAAGGAGACACAGGATCCGCAGGCTCCTCTGGATCAACAGGTGATACCGGAGCCAACGGTGCCACTGGACAGACTGGTGCAACCGGAGGTACTGGTGCAACTGGGCCCACCGGATTGACAGGCGAAACAGGAGCTATTGGTGCAACCGGAGCACAAGGGTCTACTGGCATGGCAGGTGTCACTGGTCAAACTGGATCTACCGGATCGACTGGTGACACTGGAGCTGTCGGAGCTAGAGGAGACACAGGAGCTGCAGGCTCTACTGGATCGACAGGTGATACCGGAGCCAACGGTGCCACTGGACAGACTGGTGCAACCGGCGGTTCTGGTGCCACTGGGTCCACCGGATTGACAGGCGAAACAGGAGCTGTTGGTGCAACCGGAGCACAAGGGTCTACTGGTGTGGCCGGCGAAACTGGTCAAACTGGATCTACCGGATTGACAGGTGACACTGGAGCTGTCGGAGCAAAAGGAGACACAGGATCCGCAGGCTCCTCTGGATCAACAGGTGATACCGGAGCCAACGGTGCCACTGGACAGACTGGTGCAACCGGAGGTACTGGTGCAACTGGGCCCACCGGATTGACAGGCGAAACAGGAGCCGTTGGTGCAACCGGAGCACAAGGGTCTATTGGTGTCGCCGGCGACACCGGTCAAACTGGATCTACCGGATCGACAGGTGACACTGGAGCTGTCGGAGCGAAAGGAGACACAGGATCCCCAGGCTCCAGTGGATCGACAGGTGATACCGGAGCCAACGGTGTTACTGGACAGACTGGTGCAACCGGTGGTACTGGTGCAACCGGGTCTACCGGATTGCCAGGCGAAACAGGAGCTGTTGGTGCAACCGGAGCACAAGGGTCTGCTGGTGTCGCCGGTGGCACCGGTGAAACCGGGTCTACCGGATCGACAGGTGACACTGGAGCTGTCGGAGCAAAAGGAGACACAGGATGTGTAGGCTCTACTGGATCGACAGGTGATACCGGAGCCAACGGTGCCACTGGACAGACTGGTGCAACCGGCGGTACTGGTGCTACTGGGTCCACCGGATTAACAGGCGAAACAGGAGCTGTTGGTGCAACCGGAGCACAAGGGTCCACTGGTGTGGCTGGTGACACCGGCAAAACTGGATCTGCCGGATCGACAGGTGACACTGGAGCTGTCGGAGCGAAAGGAGACACAGGATCTGCAGGCTCCACTGGATCCACAGGTGATACCGGAGCCAACGGTGTCACTGGACAGACTGGTGCAACCGGCGGCACTGGTGCAACTGGGTCCACCGGATTGACAGGCGAAACAGGAGCTATTGGTGCAACCGGAGCACAAGGGTCTACTGGCATGGCAGGTGTCACTGGTCAAACTGGATCTACCGGATCGACTGGTGACACTGGAGCTGTCGGAGCTAGAGGAGACACAGGAGCTGCAGGCTCCACTGGATCGACAGGTGATACCGGAGCCAACGGTGCCACTGGACAGACTGGTGTAACCGGCGGCACTGGTGCTACTGGGTCCACCGGATTAACAGGCGAAACAGGAGCTGTTGGTGCAACCGGAGCACAAGGGTCTAGTGGTGTGGCTGGCGACACCGGTCAAACTGGATCTACCGGATTGACAGGTGACACTGGAGCTGTCGGAGCGAAAGGAGAGGTTGGATCCGCAGGCTCCACTGGATCGACAGGTGATACCGGAGTCAACGGTGCCACTGGACAGACTGGTGCAACCGGCGGTACTGGTGCAACTGGGTACACTGGATTAACAGGCGAAATAGGAGCTGTTGGTGCAACCGGAGCACAAGGGCCTACTGGTGTCGCCGGCGAGGCCGGTCGAACCGGGCCTACCGGATCGACAGGTGACACTGGAGCTGATGGAGCAAAAGGAGACACAGGATCTGTAGGCTCTACTGGATCGACAGGTGATACCGGAGCCAACGGTGCCACTGGACAGACTGGTGCAACCGGCGGTTCTGGTGCAACTGGGTCCACCGGATTAACAGGTGAAACAGGAGCTGTTGGTGCAACCGGTGCACAAGGGTCTACTGGTGTGGCCGGCGAAACCGGTCAAACTGGATTTACCGGATTGACAGGTGACACCGGAGCTGCCGGAGCGAAAGGAGAGACAGGATCCGCAGGCTCCACTGGATCAACGGGAGATACCGGAGCCAATGGTGCCACTGGACAGACTGGAGCAACCGGCGGTACTGGTGCAACTGGGTCCACCGGATTGACAGGCGAAAGAGGCGTTGTTGGTGCAACCGGTGCACAAGGGTCTACTGGTGTCGCCGGCGAGACCGGTGAAACCGGGTCTACCGGATCGGCAGGTGACACTGGAGCTGTCGGAGCGAAAGGAGAGACAGGATCCGCAGGCTCCACTGGATCAATGGGAGATACCGGAGCCAATGGTGCCACTGGCCAGACCGGCGCAACCGGCAGTACTGGTGCAACCGGGTCCAACGGATTAACAGGCGAAATTGGAGCTGTTGGTGCAACCGGTGCACAAGGGTCTACTGGTGTGGCCGGCGAAACCGGTCAAACTGGATCTACCGGATCGACAGGAGACACTGGAGCTGTCGGAGCAAAAGGAGACACCGGATCCGCAGGCTCCACTGGACAGACTGGTGCATCCGGGGCCACCGGTGCAACCGGGTCCACTGGATTAACGGGCGAAACAGGAGCTGTTGGCTTCACAGGCGACAAAGGTAGCGTTGGTGATGCAGGTCCGATTGGCGTTTCTGGGGCGAAGGGTGATCGTGGCGATGCAGGTTCTACCGGAATGACTGGCAGTACAGGATCGTCCGGAAGCCCAGGCGTTACTGGACCGTCAGGTGAAGCAGGTATGTTACTGCCGAAATAGCCTTGCGGTGGGGGGGGTGGTTGTTAGCGAAATTTTTTTTCAGAATGCGAACCAGCCACTGACTCCGTGCTCAGTGCTGGTTAAAATCTACGTTCTACTATATATATTTTCTGCAACGAAATGTTTTTCTCATGTGGTACTTCGTTTTTGAAGGTAGTTCTTTAAGCAGCTTTTTCCAGATTTTAGTAGCTTCTAACCACGAGAATCGCCGTTACTGACAATCAGTTGTGCTTTTTTGCGACGCATGAGTAGGACACAGGGACGCAAGGAAGGCTGTGTGGGTTAACGTGACGTGCTGTCAGTATGTGGGTTGATACGAAATCGCCAATGGCGATCAAGCTCCGGGCGTTTCCGGTCGAGCGCCTGAGTGTCAAGGCTAGATAGGGCTGCTTGAGATACACGCAATGGAGGAACGAGGAGACAAGAGTTAAGGGTGGAGAACGTGGTGTAAGGAGTGGGGTAGCGATAAGTGCTGTTGATAGTACGATAAGTACGTGTATAAGTGAATAGAGAGTACGATTAATACGTGTGTAAGTGAAGATAGTACGATAGTACGATAAGCGGCATAGAGCTGTAAGCGTCTGATTGCACAGGCCGTTAGACCAGCAAGCAGTTTATTAAGAGGTCAAGACGAGATGTCACAAATGCATGGACCAACTTAGATGTGATAACCCCGTCTAAACAATCCCGAATTTTAGTAATGTTATGTATCTGAAAGTAGGCAGACTTTATTGTGGAGCTAACGTGGTCGTTTAATGGAATTTCACTTTGGAACAGGATACCTAGATTTCGTGCAGATTCAACAGGAGATATGCTTGCAGAGCCGATTTTGAGCATTAGCCTTTCCAATTTCTGAATCACGCTTGGTTTCCCCATAACTAGTAAGTTAGTTTTATCATCATTTAATTTAAGAAAATTGGCTGCCATGCATGTGCGGATGTCATCAACACATGCAATAAGGGAGTTAAGTGATTTTGAGGTGCTAAAGGACTGGGAGGGATCAAGCAAAGGTACAACTGAGTGTCATCAGCATAGAAGTGAAAGCCGAGATTTTGATGGCTATCACATCGTCAAGAGGAAGAGTATAAACCGGGAAAAGAATCGGACCAAGTATGGAGTCCTGAGGTACCCCATATTTCAGAGGTTCATAGGATAATCTTTGGGCGTTCACATCAATACTCCACAGTCTCCCACTGAAATTGGATGTGAACCATTGCTGAACAGTACGAGTGATACCCACGTGTGATGAGAGCCGCTCAAGAAGGACTTGGTGAGCGATAGTATCAAAAGCTGCCGAAGGATCTAGCAAAACGGCAAAGATACTCTACCCATGTCTGCATTCCTAAGTAGGTCGTCGTACACCCGAAGCAATGCTGACTCTGCGGAGTGATTAGCTCCAAAGCCAGACTGGAACTTACAAGCAAAGTTTGAAGTTTCAATATATGAATTCAGCTAGTATACCACGACTCGTTGCAGTGTCTTTGATACTAATAATAGAAGGGAGACTGGGCGGTAGTTGCTCAAGTTCTTTTGGTCTACTGTCGCTTTCTCGTCTACTTGTCTAGTTTCTTGACTAGTGGTATGACTACAGCCTTTTGAAGAGTTGCTGGACATGAGCTAAGGCTAATGACATATGAATGACGATGTTGGTTATACAGGGTAGCAGCAGATCAATGCATCGTAGAAGCAGAAAAGTCAGAATAGGGTCTAGAGGACTAGTAGTCTTCTCTGATTGGGATATGAACTTCAGGACGTGGTTACTAGTGACCTTGAATGTAGACGTAGAGGTCTGCAAGGAATTGAACGCATATCGGTCCAGCTAATTTGTGCTTCAAATCTAGAGTAGAATATTTGACTTATTGGAAATATAGAAACATCTCGAAAAGAAGGCATGCCGCCGGACAATTTGAATATTTATTGAGGATTTTTATAGGACCCCGAGAGAAATGATTCTCTTTCGCATCGCTTTGCGTAAGGCTGAAACGGAAGCAGGCGAGTAATAAAACGCGCCATTTTCCCTGCGCGTAAGCACGCAAAAGGCAAAATTCATAAGAACAGGGCAAATTTTGCCCTGAGAAGGTGAGATAAAAAGGGGCTTGCTAAATATCCTACATTCAGATGTCGTGGCGTAAGCCGATACGAGTTGCAGCTTTTGGTGCATAGGAGCTGAAGACATGACCTCTAAAGAATTTGCGGTTGGTTTGAGGCATAGCTAAGTGACGTAAGAGTGAGACTTGAATTAATTCTGCGATGGGAAGCCGGATTAGGAAGTATTTGAGATAAGTAGGTCTGAGTAAGAGAATAAAAGGCCCGGAAGATAAGCAACAGAACTTTAAATTCGATAAGCTGTTTGATGAGGAGCAGCCAGTGCCGGTCAATGTCATGTGGTGTCGAGTGGCGATTGGAACTCTCACGACAGATGAGCCTGGCTTCAGAGTATTTTGCTACAGGTGCTTGCCCCTTAATTCGTTGGTTGAAAGACCTGCACACGATACTTGACAAGACCTCAAGAAATATAAAAATTGCAAGGCCCAGCTTGACTGCGGAATTTCTGAACAAAGAAATCCAGAGGTTTTGCAATGGCATGTCGCTGACTTGACAGTTGGTTGGATGAGGTAATCCATTGAATGGTTTTTTCCACCAGGACACCCACACTTTGTGGGCGTGGCCGCACAGTAAACATAACGGTTGAGCAAGTTTTAAGGGGTAAAGTTTCTAGGCTTTTAGAGACAAAAGGTTGGCCCTTATCTGACAAGCTGGTTTTTATTACTTTTAGGTTTGAGAAAGTTTGCTGCCGTCTAAAGGCGAATTACAACGATAAGCAGTGCACGGGAGCTGAAACAGTTGGATCTGCTGGAAATCAGGGAATGATTGAAACAAAAGTGTCGGTGTGTGCCACCTGCATGCAAGGGATAGCCTAGCTTGTGTTCGTCGATTAAATAGGCAAAATGAAGGATCTCTCTAGCTCATCACCTGATGACACGAGAGGCACCCACGGAGAAGCTACTGGACTTTCCGGACTTTTTGGCACTTAAAACTTTCTCCCTTGGCTCCGAAACGATCCAAGGTAACTGCAACTGAGAGGAATAGATAAAAATTATGGGCATCCTTAGTCGAATTGCTATATCTCCTGACTTAAAAAATTAACAAGAAGCTAAAGACGAATCTTTTTTATCACAGCATTTAATGGCTGCTTGTGTGATTCGTCCTTTGTGTGCTTCTGCATGCTGATACTGGGCATGTTGCCACTAGCCATATTTGCACGTTGACCCTGTGATTGCAATCTCTAACCATGTTATGTTTGTCGGCATTGAGCATGCTACGCTAATCATTCGAGCATGGTTTCTTTTTAATTGCATACGCGAAGTGCATAGAAAAAGATTAGGGTCATAGATGGCGCTATACACACACGTTATTATTTTTACAAGTAGGTCAGTGCTGATACTAGTGCATGCAAAGCTTATTTCAGAAGGTAAATTTTCATTTCAAGCAATTCATTAGCACTTAGGACTTGAAGCCTTCACATTCGTGCCCAAGAGACCGAATAGACACCATAAGAATACTAAAAATAAAAATATGCAAAAATAATAACATAGTATGATATTTTTATAGCTATCTAAGAGAGCTAAAATCTCTCTGGACACTGCAGATATGCTGCAGAAGAAACGTGCCAACATGGTTGGTGATAGCATTCACAGTATCAGCCCGCATAACCACACCAAGGACAATGCCCAAGAACCCACCAAATACTGTGTGGAAATGGTGTTTTTTTTTAACTTCGATTTAAATGCTGTTAAGTCAGGGGATTTAGCGATGTCAGCTGGGAGTGAGTTCCGGGCGTTGGAAGCACACAAACTACAGGCAGTGTCTGCAAGATATTTGAGGTTGGTCCGAGGTACAGCTAACCAACTTGATTCCAAAAAGAGGTTGTTACGATGCCTAGCTTGATCTGGAAGCAACTCTGAGAGGTAAGCTCAAGCGAGCGAGATAGCATAGGAACTTGAAAGTTAGTGACAAAAGCTTGAGGTCGATGCGTTGCTTGATGGGGAGCCGAAGTTACCGAGAAGAGGTGTAATGTGGCTATGTAATGCTGCAAAGCTTACAACAGACCTATAGCTGCAAAGCTTACAAGCCTATAGCTGCCGAGTTTTACAGCTACTGTAAGCACCTGACTGCAATAGGCCACAAGATGAGCACGTAGTGTGTTCCAGAAGTTGAGCACGTAGCGTGTTCTAGAAGTTAAGATGGAATGTGGTAAATGCAAGGCCAACCTGGATTTGGTTTCCCGACTAAGTAGGCCCGAAGTTTTTCAATGCTGCATAGCTCAGACAAACTTGACTGTGGAGCTGATCTGGTCTTCTAGTGAAAAGTTACTTTAGAAAAGTTCATCTAGAATACGTGCAGCTGCTATAGGATATCTGCTATCGGGGCCGATTGTGAGCGTTAGCCTTTCTTATGTCCGAGTTACACTGGCTTATTGCGTAACTATAAAGCTGATTTGTTAGTCAACCGTTACACCTGATGTGTTCGTAGAGCGTGGTTCGGTGCGTGTGAAGAGCTAAGTTTAGAAGTTGACGAGATGCAGGGTGCCCAATGCACGGATAGCGCCGTGCCACCACTGTCGGCAGCGTGCCTGAATGCTCTAACTAACGCAGCAGTCAATAGTCACACACTTCAGTGAACAGCGACGCACCAAATAGTTGTCTTTTCACTTCTCTTACCCCCTAGCGCATGACCAAAGGTCATCAATGAACAGCGAGGTAGCGAGCGGTTGTCTGAGTTACTGAGAGTCGGAAAAGTGACTGCATCTGAGTCTGAGTGACTGCGAGTCTGGAGGCGAAAAAGGCACGCTTGCTGTCAATCTTTTCATTTTGCCCTCACGCCATTCGTGGACACACCTCCAGGTTGCAAAGATACTTATTATTAAAATTATACATAAATACTAAATTATTTAGCAGCCTCTGTTGTATAGCGACAGGAGAACCTTTACGGCTACCACCGCCGCTTACAGCGGCAATACAGTATCGCCCACTGCAGGATTCGAATCCACGACACCTCGGGTCCGTCAAAAGCGACCGCCTACCTAGTGTGCCATCACGGCTTGCCGATAAGTTTGTTTATCACCGTCAGATAGCTTAAACACTTTCTAGACACTTCAAATGCTCTAAAGAAAGCCCGACCTTGAGGTTAATGAGAGATTGCACGGGTGAGGGATGCCAGCGTGTGACCAGCGAGATTTCCAAACGCTATAATGATTAGAGCCGCACACTTTAGGGTCCAGATTCCCCAACGCTCTCGCTCCTCTGAAGACCGGGGCTTACTTGCCTGCTGTTAAGGGAGAAGCGCTCGATGTCGTCGCATCACGTTGAGCGATGGCGCTTGCGTTCTCAGCTATTCGCGAGAGCCCGCCGACGTCGTCGAGCCTCGTTTTCGCTCGAGCTTCCGGAACGCACAGCTCCACACGCTTCGCCGTCTTTCAGGAGAGAGCGGTGCCGCCGGTGCAGCGGGCGCGACGGGCGAACGTGGCTCTGCTGGAGCGAGTGGCGAGAAAGGCGAAGCGGGCGCACCGGGTCCGGCCGGACCTCGAGGCGACGCCGGCTCCGACGGAGCGACAGGCCAGACGGGGCTAGCAGGACCGACGGGCAGCGCCGGACCCGCAGGACCGATCGGCGCGACGGGCGCGCAGGGAAAGAGCGGCGCTGCCGGGGCGGCGGGAGCACGCGGGCCAACTGGCCCACAGGGCCTTGCGGGCAACGACGGCGCAGCGGGCCCGGCGGGTGCCCGCGGCGCGACGGGCAAGGCGGGCAACGACGGCGCAACGGGCCCGGCGGGCGCTCGCGGCGCGACGGGCAAGCCGGGCAACGACGGCGAAACGGGCCCGGCGGGCGCTCGCGGCGCCGCCGGTCTCGCTGGAAAGACCGGCGCTCCCGGCGCTCCCGGTGCTCTCGGCGCTCCCGGCGCTCTCGGCGCTCCCGGCGGCCGCGGACCAGCCGGCCCACCCGGACCGCCCGGACCGCCCGGTGCGAAGGGTGTGGCCGCCGGGTAAGGATCGTCGGCGGCGGCCGCCGGCGGGGCGAGCTTTGCTCGGCTCGCTGCGGAGAGGAGGAGGAGGCGGAGGAGGAGGAGGAGGAGGAGGAGGAGGCGGAGGAGAGGCGCGAGCGCCGTCCTTTCTCGGTCGCACTTTCTCGTGCCTCACACGACTGCGAGGTAGTCGTCCACCGAGGGTGCCGCCGCTCACCTCTTTCTAGTTCTCTTAGGCGAACCGCCGCGCACCGCCGCAGCCGGATGGGAGCCCGTCTTGGGCGGTTTCGTACTGGCGGCGCCGACGGACGTCGAACCCATCGAGGCAGCAGCGGCAGCGACAGCTCCGATGCGCGGCCGAGCTAGCCGCATGCTCTCGGAGACTGCCGCCAGCAGAGCGGAAGCGGAAGCGCTCGCTCGCTCGTCGATCCTGCGAGTTCTCAGGCAGCTGCCAGCGAGACAGGAGACGGAGAGAAAGACAGAGGCAGGAGACAGGAGATGGATGACGAGAACGAGCGCTCGCAGCGGCCTTCGCTCTTTGCTTTTCGCTCTCTTTTTTTCGCTCTTTTTCCGTCAGTTGTACCCGAGCGATGCGTGCGCACCGCTATTTCCGGTGGGCTACCACCACGAGCGCGACCGCGTAGTCTCCACTAGTAAGTCTCCACTCTGTCTGCCAGTCTGTGCTTAGAGTGCGGGTAGCTGAAGAAGTGACCCGAGGAGGGCGTATTGAATCTGCACTCAAGTCTTTATCTACAGGTGCAGCGAACAAAATTGGTGTTAGTACGTGCGTAAATCTGGGAAAAACTGTCGGAGCGTGCTGGTGCGTAGAAGCGCTGCTGTCGAATTGCAGAGACAGCCTCGGCACGAGCGGCTGCACGAGAGATCGCCCGAAATACGATTTGATGATTACATTTCGCTAAAGTAGACCAGTCCATCCTATAAGGAAAGAGATGCACTTGCGTCCGGCACCATCCTTTGTGCGAAGCTTACTTCGAAGCCCGTACGCCGTGCACCGTGTCCGACTGTCAGTCGAACTAGGCCTTTCGTGTTGCCGAAGGCTCGGCGGAGTAGGCTTGACCTGCCGCTCACCTAGCGGCGTAGCCTTGCGCCTACTGCCGTTCGGTGCGCGCCTACGCGCAATAAGCTGGCCGCCACGAAACGAGCGTGTCTGGCGCTGACCTGCTTATCGTTACTAAAGGGGGTCGCGAGTCCGCGGCGTGAATTGGAAAGCGAGAACACACAAATTGGGGATTTTACTGAACTTTATTCGCAAGCGCACAAAGTCGCTGCTTGTCAGCAGGGCGCTACAGTGTGGTCTCTTTCCGTCAATTTCGACGTATCCGGTTCGTAGCCACCATAGTTTAGGAGCCACTGATGATATCGAGCACGGATGTCACAATCTAAAAGCCGCATGGGATCATCGCGCATCCTCTTAGAGAGCGGCGCGAGGATTTGCAATTAAGTCGCGAAAGGTTTAGTCACCCATTGGTGGCACCTGTGGCGAATCCAAGCCGGGAGTCCTTGCCGGCGACGTCCAGGACGCACCCACAATTGGACGCATATCATTAGCTGAAATCGTGAGTATCTACACTTATGGGCCTTCTTTCTCCTCTAAATAATTACAATACAACAGAGGGCATTGCTACTGGAAGGAAACAAGATAAAGCAAGTTCTATAGATGACATGAATACTGAAATTAAAAATTACTCCAACCCTGTAGCATCTTGAGCAACAATTTGAAACTTTGGTTTATTCATACGAGGAATTTACTAGAAATATAATTGATACTAATAACAAGTTTAGTATTTTTATACAACTAGAATGACTTTCAGGATAGTGTGGCGACATTAATAGGATACTGTATAATATTCCTTTAACTCTTGAGCTAACAAGAGCTGGTGGTGCTAAATATAATGCTCTAATGACTGGAACATCTGGATCTGCAGCTAACCAAATCAATTCAATTACAACTAGAGATGGTAACATTGCGCATGGAAATAAGTGTATACCGATTTCCACACGAGGATTTAAAAAATGTGGATAGTCGATCATGGAATATTTTCATTGTTAGGTACTGACATAGATCTAGCAGAAATTTCATGTTATAGTTAAAAAAGAAAATCAAATTCACCCGCAGAGCGCTCAGAAAAAGATTGAGTTCTCTGAGGGCGCTTTATCAAGTGCACTCTTATTATTATTAGAAGATATAAAGAAATGACCCTAAATAATAACAATCAGGGATTGCAATATACCAAAACGTTGTTAAAATTTATAACAATCAGGGATTGCAATATACCAAAACTTTGTTAGTACAAAACACAATCACAAGTTAGAAGATTGATAGTAGCAAACAGAGGTCTAATAAGTATGCTCCTTACACTGTAAACAATAGTAATTTCAATCATTTTAACATTCAAATGTAGTTGTAGTTTCTAATGGTTCGTCTCAACATCCAAACTTTGTTAGAAGTGGTTATTCAAAGCATGGAAAATGCTCAAGTCTTATTTGGATTTTACACAGTTGAGAAGGCACTTCCTAGGTCATAATGAAATTACTTAGCCTGTTGGTGTTACACATCCTGAAAGGCAAACTTTCCATTCAATTCATGTAACTGATCTGCAATATAATGATCAACCACTTAGAAACACTTCAAGACTAGATGATAGTTTAGAATTAAACGAACTAATTCCACATGCAGCAGCTGGAGCAAGTAAAACTAGTGCCATGGCTCATTACCGAGCAATTTGTGATAACGCTGCTAAAAATCTTCAAATAAAAATGGTCCTCAATTTATATCCATTAGAGGCTCGTGGGTATTTGATTATATTAATGCATAATTAATTGGTATATTATTTAATAATGAAATGCTAAGACAGCAATACCATGCACAATGTTTACTTGAGTTGCAAGTGCCAAGACTAAATGAGAATAATTAATCAGAATTTGAAAAACTTGTTCCTGGATTGAATTATAAGAAAAACCAAGTAGTTGTATAGCTACTAAAACTGTTAGACTAACTACTAATAAAAAATACACCCACCAATTGTTAAGGTATTATTCATGTTATTGTTAAAGTAAAAATACTTTAAATTTGAATTTAGCATTATTAACAATTTTGGATGGTTCAACAATAAGAGTAGCTGTGGATAAGATATAAAATAGTACATACTAATAATAACAAGAATAACACAAATGCACTTGATAAAGCGCCCTCAGAGAACTCAATTTCTTTATAGGCGCTTCAAATTTGCAGCAAAGGGAATAAATAGGCAAGTCATTGACCCTAGTAATTACGGAACCAGATCTAAAGGATTGTGTAGAATAGTACCAAAAGCGAACAAGATGTTTAGATAGATTACAGAAATTTAGAGAAAATTATATGGACGAGTTATAAAAAATGAACGTAAGTCAATTCGTAACAAAAATGGATACGTGTTATCAGATCTTAATACAAATGATAATATAATAAAAATCTTGCAGATCCACTTAACTAGTGGGATGCAGTGAATAAGGCCTATGTTGATTCAGTTTTCAAGGCAAATATATCTGGAGCAATTAACTTTAAATGACTTCCAAAAACCGATGATGGAAATGGAACTAAGCCTGGAGCTGCAGTCAATGTTAGTCAACTATGTGGCTATGTAAATGAAGCTGGAGATACAATTAAAGGTGATTTAGATATAATAATAATAATAATAATACTATTGCACTTGATAAAGCGCCCTCAGAGAACTTAATCTCTTTCTAGGCGCTTTACATTTGCTGCAAAGTGATACGCAATAGAATAGTAAGTAAAATCATGCTTGAAAAACAAACAAAATGAATAACATGGTTAGGGGTTACATGCACTGGGTCAGCATGCAAATGTGGTTAGTGGCAGCATGAACAGTGTCAGCACGCATAAGCACATCGAGGACGAATCACAAGGACCCACTAAATGCTGTCCTAAATAGGTATGTTTTTAAGTTTCCTTTAAATGTGGTCAGGTCAGGGGATGTTCTGATGCAGGTCGGGAGGGAGTTCCAGGCTGTGGGAGCATACGAGCTAAATGCACGGTCTCCAAAGGATTTAAGGTTTGTACGAGGTATTTCTAGACTGTTGGATTCCGAAAAGCGAGTGGTACGATGCTTTGCCTGATGGGGTAGTATCTCTGAAAGATAGGCTGGAGCCATAGAATGAAGAGACCTAAAAGTGAGCGACAAAACCTTGAAGTCAATCCGTTGCTTGACTGGTAACCAGTGCAGGTCGGCGAGAAGTGGAGTAATGTGGCAACTGCGACGCTCACGACAGACAAGCCTAGCTGCAGAGTTTTGCACCAGCTGCAATCGCCTGATCGCACATGCTGGTAGGCCAGTAAGCAGTGAGCTGCAGAAGTCGAGACGAGATGTCACGAATGCATGGACCAACTTGGACGTGGTATCCTTATCTAAACAAGCCCGAATTTTAGCAATGTTATGAAGCTGAAAATAGGCTGATTTGACTGTGGAGCTGATGTGGTCGTCTAACGAGAGGTCGCTTTGGAATATGACACCTAGATTTCGAGCTGATGCAACTGGAGATATGCTGGCAGAGCCAATTTTGAAAGTCAGCCTTTCCAATTTCTGAATAACACTAGGTTTGCCCATAACTAGTAAGTTAGTTTTATCATCGTTTAGTTTTAGAAAATTTGCTGCCATCCATGATCGGATGTCATCAATGCATGCAGCAAGTGAGTTGAGAGAATTTGAGGTGCTCGAAGGCTGGGAGGGATCAAAACAAAGGTACAACTGAGTGTCATCCGCATAGAAGTGAAAGCCTAGATTGTGCTTGGCAATCACATCAGCGAGAGGGAGAGTATAAACGGTGAAAAGGACCGGACCTAGCACAGAGCCCTGAGGTACTCCATATTTTAGAGGTACTTCAGATGATCTTTGTCCATTCACGTCAACACTCTGGAGTCTCCCACTGAGATAGGACCTGAACCACTGCAGAGCAGTGCCAGTGATGCCCAGGCGAGATGAGAGGCGCTCTAGAAGTACTTTGTGATCGATGGTATCAAAAGCTGCCGAAAGATCGAGCAAAACAAGAAGAGACACTCTACCCATGTCTGCATTCCTAAGTAGGTCGTTGTATACCCGAAGCAATGCTGACTCTGTGGAGTGATTAGCTCTAAAGCCAGACTGGAACTTACTAGCAAGGTGTGAGGTTTCGATATACGAGTTCAGCTGGTCTGCCACGACCCGTTCCAGTGTCTTTGATAGGAATGGTAGAAGGGAGACTGGGCGGTAGTTGCTTAAGTTCTCTTGGTCTAGTGTAGCTTTCTTGAGAAGTGGCCTGACTACAGCTTTTTTGAAAGGTGCTGGGACCTGACCTGAGGCTAATGACATATTAATGATGTTGGTTATGCATGGCAGCAGCAGATCAATGCAACGTAGGAGCAGGACAGTGGGAATAGGGTCCAGAGGACTTGTTGTCTTCTTTGATTGAGATACGAGCTTTAGGACTATGTCACTGGTGACCTGTTTAAATGCAGACATTGAGGCGCAGCCAGGAACCGAGGAACAGCATTCTAGTGGGAAGGTTGTCATCGCAGGGATGGATTCCCTGATTTTGTCTATCTTCTGCACAAAGAATCGAGAGAAGCGATCGGCTAGATCATCACAAGGATCATCAGGTAAGGAGCTAACCTGGGAACGGTTGAGGAGATGGTTTATTGTCGACATCAGCATTTTTGGATTGTGCATATGTGATTCAACAATGTTTCTATAGAAGCTAGACTTAGCCTTTGCTAGGATCGATTGGTACGACCTACAGTAGTCTTCATATGCCTGTCGATGGACAGTTAGTCCGGATCTTTTGTATGCCTTTTCAAGCTTTCGTTTAGTAGACTTGGCTAGTTTAATGTCTGTGGTAAACCATAGGCCGTCTGGGCGGGGGCGCACAGTGCGCTTTGTCAAAGGTGCAAACTCGTCGAGCGTGTCAGCTAGTGTCGTGTTGTAGCAATCTACCAGTGATGACAGATCGGAGGGAGGACTGAGCAGCAAAGGTGAAGCAGATATGCTCGCACGGACAGCATCGATGTCAAGGGTCTTGAGGTTTCGCGATTCACAGGTTATTTTAGAGGAGAATGTGGGCACACACTGTAGATTGAATGAGATCTGCATGTGGTCAGATAAGCAGGATTTGGTGATAACTGGTGATGACAAAGTGCAGTTATATGAGAAAATTTGGTCGAGTGTGTGACCCTTGATGTGGGTAGGGCCATGCACATGAGCCACAAGAGATAATGAGTCTGTCAATGTACGAAATTCGGTGCTGAAAGCGTCAGATAAGTTATCAAAGTGAACGTTGAAATCACCCATAACGAGGAAGAATCGATTTCTTGCACACAGAATCGAAATGAGATCGGAGAAATCTGAGATAAAGGAGGATTTGGTACCTGGTGGGCGATAGACTACTGCCACTATCGGTAGCTTGTTTTCGGGTGAGACCAGGACAATTGATTCAAAAGACTGCTTTGAGGGTACCGCAAATGGCTTGAAGTTGAATTTCGAGCTCACGACAATAGCAACTCCACCTCCAGTTTTGATTGATCTAGGGGTGTGAAAGAACGAGAAACCAGATGGAGTAGCGTCTTTAATTGTCGGGCAGTTTATCGATTTCAGCCAAGTTTCAGTTAGGGCGAGCAGGTCGATACCATTTTCAGAAATAAGGTCGTTTATTACTAGAGGTTTATTGCACATTGAGCGAGGATTCCAAAGGCAAGCGTTAAGTCTGGCCGATTGGGTTACAACAGGCCTGATGACCACTAAGTTTGAGAGATTTACAGTGACGCATGCGGGGGAGCGTGCTAAGCGGTTCGAGACAATGCTAGGAATACCAAACGAGCAGCGTCTAAGCTGGCGGTTCCGGCCACCGCGGCGGCTACGGGGTGCTTTCCTTTTGTTAATGCATAGTTCATGAATCTTAGCAACAACATTAATATCTAGGAATGCATTTTATATACGATGACGAAGCGATAGCAGCTGCTGACGACCATAACTAACAAGTATGTTACTAGCCGCCGGCGTAGCTAATGCAGCCGCCGGCGTGGGAGACCCAGCAGCCCGAAGCGAAAAGCGTTTAGATGTCCATAGGCACGTAATTTCTTACGCACTACGGTCAAAAAAACATCAGAATAACTTTAAACAGGTCTTAGCTGTATCGTTTCCGTATACGATGTTCGCAAGAACTTCGGTTTTCGGAAGAATTCTGCAACGAACAAGAACGCACGTTAGAGCGCTCTATGTCAGGAGGCGAGAAAAAAAGATATGAATAGATTTGCGAAAACCCTCATCATATTGAAATAATACTAAAACTAATTCAATTGTTATAGTAGACGAATTTTGACTTAAAAATGTAGGACTCAAGAGACACGAAGTTTGAAGTGAAACTTAAGTTCTAGGAATCTTGATATGAATAGAAATTAAAAAACTAACGTAGCAGATCCAGTTAATTAATCAGATGTTGCAACGAAGGGTTTTCTAAGCAAACCATAAAAGTAATAGAAGTATTGAAATTAAGGCTTCAAGGTTTTGTGGCTAAAGTTTAGGTTCCTTCATTCTTTGGCTCCAGCCTATCTATCAGATCAACTACCCCACCAGGCCAAGCATTGTACCACCCACTTTTCGCAAACTAGCTGTTTACCTATGCCTCGTAAAAACCTCAAAGCCCGTGGAGACCGTGCATTTAGTTTGTTTGCTCCCAAAGCCTGGAAATCACTCCCGACTTCCGTCACGACATCCCCTGACTCTACCACATTTAAAAAGAACTTCGATACGCACCTATTTACGACAGCATTTAGCGGGTCCCTATGATTCGTTCTTTACGTCCTAATGCGTAATGACACTTTTGCATGCTGCCACTAATCACACTTGCATGCTGACTCTGTGCATGTCATCCCTAACCATATTATTCATGTTGTTCATTAAGCATGATATTACTCACAATTCGACCGTGTTTCCTTTGCAGCAAATGGAAAGCGCCTAGAAAGAAATTGAGTTCTCTGAGAGCGCTTTATCAAGTGTATTATTATCAGTATTATTAACTCTTATTTCAAAGTGAATGAAAATAGCAAAAAGGTTTATTTCTAACATGTGAAATGAAAAATTTTCATGCAATAAGAATATTAGAAACAAAGGTCATAGGAGCTCCACAGTGTGTTTCACTTTGACAAACTAGTAACACTTCGATACCATCCGGAGATGTTAAAGCTACACATATTACTAGCGCTGCGATACATTTTAAGTACTATGTAATCTTGAAAAGGCTATCAGCTGACTACTCCTTCTAAGAAATGATGAGAATTATAAACTTCACCTATAAGTTAGTTACAGAATTACGGTAATAAGTGAAATATTAGTTTGATCAATTTCTTTATCTTACTAATAACTTTTTGCTTTTAAGACATGGACATATTTCCGTACTTGTAACAATAAATTTGTAATCTGAACAATGATGTAGACAGCAAGTTTTTGAAAACTTTTATATAAAACATGAGCTGGTTTGGTCCAGAGGTCAAGGTGCTCGCCCCGACCAAGGTCTAGCCGAGGTCGTGGGCTCGAGCCCCGTGGCATACGTGAAGCGCCTTAATAGAGATTAAGTTCCCTTGGGGCACTATTCAAATGAATCATATTTTTATACTTAGCTAAAAAATATGTCTTGCCAGAATTAGGTTTAGAAAGTCTAATATTAGAATTTTATAAATTAATTAAAAAAATATAAACTAACCATGAATTAAACTAGTATCAAACTCAATTTCTTTACGTTAAAAAGTTACAAATGTCACAACAATCTTAACGGCAACTTACGTTTATAAACAATTTTGTGCATTATAGAATATCAGTCAGTAAAATCTTCAATTGTCCCAGTTCTCCTTCATTAAAAAAAATACATCAATAGCTATATGATGTCAATTTTAACTTTAAAAGAGAGAAAAACGAAAGTAGGTATGATTCAGATTCAGACATGAGCCAAGTGTTCAAACCTATACCTAAAGAAGTTCCTGGAAGTTTCTTTAACGTAGTGATAGCCATCAAGCTGAAATACTATACATACCAACTTAAAATGTCTGCAAATATGCATTGAGTGCGATCGATGTTGCTAGTAAGTATTAAGACCAAAGAGCCTTGAAAAGCAAATAATCGAATGAGATACCGAGCTGGTTTGGTCCAGCGGTCAAGGTGCTCGCCCCAACCAAGGTCTGGCCGAGGTCGTGGGCTCGAGCCCCAAAGCATATGTGAAGTGCCAGTACAAAGATTGTTCTCTTGGAGGGCTGTAAAAATGAATTACGTTGTATTTGTTTTAATAGCGAAAGACAATAATAGAAATTTACACAAACGGTCCATTAGAATGGCCAAATAAGGTAGCCGTGGACCCTGATTCAGAGTTCAAAGGTGAATTCAAGGAAGAAATGGAAAGACGTTGAATGCTGGTATTCGAACGACTAGCAAAAAGGACGTTGCATTATTAGAAAGATTGAATCACACTATGGCAGACAAGAGCATTTATAGCTCAATATGAAAAAGAATTAGAGAGTCCAAGTAAAGGAGATCCTTGTAGAAACGGAGAATGGAAGTGTAAAACCAACCTAAGGTACAAGATTAATTGAAGACTAATCTAACTACAGCAATAGGAGAGGAACCAACTAAGTCAATAAAAGGAAAGAAACATGAAGCAAAATACTATAAAAATATAGGGAAGGATGAGATGACATTATAGCTTGGAGCACCTGTACTTATTAGAACCGAGTGCAGGAGAAGACGAGAAAAGAAGAAAAGCTACGGAACTGAGTTTCACTTTTCGCATATGATAATGAGGAAATAGGAAAGGAATAAGGAAAGATCAACGTCTTAGATATTTAATAATGATGTAAAAAGACGCTTTGTTATGGAAGTTACAACTAAATTGTCAGAAGCAGAAGTAGTTATGTATGGGAGAATTGGTAATATTATCACTTTCTTTTATTACTCCATTAAATTAATCTTTAATAAGATTCTCATTAGATAAAGCGTCAGCTATTTGAGACATCATCTTTAGAATTTAAGCTTGAAATAGATATTTTCCTTTTTCAATTTGTAATAAAACATCCTTAATAGATAATAGCATGGTTAATAGACCACCAAACACAGTTAGTACATGTGCTAGGTTAGAGTAATAGTAATAATAATGATCATAAACTTGATAAAGCAACCCAGGAGAACTCAATCTCTTTCTAGGCGCTTTACATTTGCTGCAGGAGTAAGTACAAACATAAGTAATAAGTACAGAAATCCCAAAGTTGTAGCAATATTAGTAAACTGTAAAGAATACTTAAAATAAACTAAATTATGTAAGCATGCTCTTATTTTAGAATTATCTGAGATGGTATAGTCGTACCTGGGATTAGTATCTCAATACTAGATTTGACATTTGCAACATTAAGGAAAAAGGAATGAAATGAAAAATGAGAACCACTAGGATATTACATCAATACAGGTCTATGAACAATGGTAAAGAAATCTTTGATTGAAATAAATTGGATTATAAAAATGCAGGATAGCTATTGTGCCGTATAAGCAAGCCGCTTTCGGAGGAAGGATTTACTTTTGACTTACGGAGAGCGAGAGAAGCGATCCCAAAGGATGGAACCAGTATAGGAGCTCCTGGAACAAGTATAGCCCCTTCTGGAGCTCCTGGAACAAGTATAGGAGCTCCAGGAGTACCCTGCTTCCGGTGGGGCATTTATGCACAACTCGGTGAGATCCGCCCTCGTGGCTTGAATGGCGGGATGTGAACTCTTGACATCCCTGATTGAAATCTGACAGTGGATATCGTTTGGCGTCGATAAGTTGACCGCGCGGTCAGCAGCCAGTGGGTCTGCAGCGCGAAGCTGTGGCCCCCTGGGATAGAGGGGCGCTGCCGAACGCATGAAGCCGAGAGGAGCGGACCGAGCCTACCGCGCAGGGGCGTGCCCGACGGCAGCCGATTCGCGCGCCTCTTCCACGCTACTGCATACGATTGGTCAGCCCGAGTGAGGTCAAAGTTTGTTACGCCTCCCTGCCCGGCTGGCGCGATCGAGACCGCCCCAGCGTTCGAGAACTAGGTGGGCGGCCAGAGCGGCGCTCGGTGCATCCAGCCATAGCATGACCGCTGAGTCCGCGCGAACGACCGACCACGTCTGAGAGTCTGCGAATGAGGCCCCGATAGAATTCCTACCACTGCTCAGCGGTCTCCGTCGCCCATAACGATCCGCTCCGCGCTCTCGGAAACTAGGATGCTTATGTCAGCACTCGCGAGAATCGTCCATTGTTGCGCCGTTACGCTTAGCGAACCGGCCGCCGGGAGCTGCTACTTAGATGCAGCCAGCAGTATCGAACCGACAAGACCGGGAAAGAACTCAACGTCGGCAATTATGGAGTAAGTTATGTAAAATTCCTTGCATGGCGCCCAGAGGAGAACTTAGTCTCTAGCCTGGCCCTTCACACTTGCGGCGACGGACGCGAGCCCGCGACCTCGGTCGTCGGTGCACCTTGACCCCGCGGGCCCCAACCAGAGTGGTGGCACACTCAACCCTGCCAGATAGCCTGCTTAATCAGACCGTTGAGTCGGCGGCCAATTAGCGACGCACCAACGACAGTTTAAGGACAGTAAAATACGATTACATTATTAATTACCAATTCTTTTAATTTTTAAAATTAAATTTTTAAATCTTTCGAATTAATTAAAAATATTATAAGAGTAAAATGCGATTTAAGCGATGAGCTGCAAATTCGAACGTTCTATCTGCAGGTAAGGCTATAACGAGAGATTAATTGGAGAGCGATGAGAATATATTTCTTGCGGAAAGTTATTCGCCTTAAACGAGCACTAGAGAAAGCCTTCAAGGGTGCATAAGGACGCACGTGCATACTCTGAACAATGGTAGTAATGAACACAATCAAAAACTTGCATAGTAGCCTCAGTTGGTTGTGAAAAGCAACCGCCTTACCCAGTGTGCCATCGCGGCTCACCAAGGCACTTAAAGATGGTGTAGCGAAAGCATGCCAAAATTATTAGTCGTAACATTTGGAATGTCATCAAGCATACATTTTTTAGATTTGACATGCACAGCGTCAACACCTAGACATGGTCAGTATCGGCAGGCGGCGTGTCAGCACGCGTTAGTCGTGAAACCAGACGGGAAAATGCACTAAAGTGGGACCGTGCAGTTACTATTTGGAATCCGTAGGAGGCTAAGCATGGAAAGTGAGCAGTGCCTATACTAGTACTACGGTTTTTGTCAAGGGCTCGAGCCACGATGGCTGTGGGCTGCACCAATTTTATTCTGGCCTACATGTCGCGTTTAAGTTCGATGCAATACATTGTGAGAGCATTTCCCCTAAAATTACTCGCTACAACACCGCTCGCCTTACTTAGTCTTCGCTTTCTACTGGTAGATATCGTCTGTGTAATTACAAGAGGATGCATTGACGCTTCAGCGGCGCTACTCAGGAAGCACTCTTTTAACCGATTATCGCACCAGGTGGCGAACGAAGGAAACAATCCAAAAAAAGACAATTTTTTTTCGAGCGCAAGCCCTTTTTCCGGCGAGCGGTAGCGAATTCTCGCGACGCCTGCCTTGCGCCGGTGGCACCCGCGGCGTACTTGCAGCCTTGCACCTTTGACGGTCTTTCCCGACTCGTGGCGCATGGCAGTAGCGCGACGCGCGCGCGTCCGTCGCCCTGGCAGCTAACCGGAGCAGCGAGCTCGTAGTGGAAGGTGGGCACCTTCCTCGTTTCTTCGAAGCCTGCCGCTTCACGATCGAAGCAGCGTTGGTTAGGCGTTATCACTATTTAGCGGCGCTAGGGGGCGCTTTAATGCTCGGCCCTCGAGGCTCGAGCCCCGACTGTTGTCGTTAAAGGCGAGCACCTTGACCTTGATCGTGGCGGCGGCGGTTTGTCGTGGAACGCGGTCGCCGCGCGCGCTGCACCCGCCTCTTCGATCGCCGCGCGCTCGGAGAGGTGGTCCCGGCGGCCCGTTCGTTCAACGCTGCCGACCGCTAGAAGATTTCCACGTCAAAATAAGTCAGCGAGAAATAGAAAGTCGCAGGTCTCGATCTCGTCGTCCGAGCCCCGACCTGTGCAGGAGAGCGTCACCACTGGTTAAGCGCAGTATCAGCAAAGCGTCTCAGCTCGCCTTTGAAGACGCGTCAGCCGTGAATCATCTCAAGTCGGATGAGCAAAATGGCGCAGCCCGGAGCGAACGCTGCACGCCCGCCACTGGTAAAGTGCGATCTGCTTCAGGTGTTACAGCGACCACTTTTCAAAGTGGCACGTCCGTGTCTTCTGCCGTCCGTCAATTATGAGTCAAAACTGCTGCCCCTTCCGCGGCCTCAAGAGCCAGCGCTGAGGACGTGCATATTAAGATCGGCGACGACGCAGTGACCTGATCCGGAAGTGTTTAGCCTCGCTTTGGCCTCAGCGCTTTAGCCTTGGCGCTCAGGCAGCTCTAGACTAGTGCGCTTTTCCTGAGCCCGAGCGTTCTCGGTTGCGCTATTTCGATCGACGATTTGATCGCATTGTCAGCGCGAGCTGCAAAAATACTCACCAGGATCGCATGTCTGAGGGATGCGGCGAGCGGCAGTTGAATTGCACCGCAATTCGAAAGCCGCAGCAAAAGGAGCGGAAGCAGAACCGCAGCAGAAGAGCCAGCGGCTATCTCCAAGTAGTTGGGTACCAGCTGTATGTAAGCGCTGAATATCGCACGCCGGAACTGAAAATCGCACGCCGAAGCTGAATATCGCACGCCGGAACTGAAAAAAATCGCCCGCCGAAGCTGAATATCTCACGCCGGAACTGAAAATCACACGCCGGAACTGAAAATCGAACGCCGGAACTGAAAATCGAACGTCGGAAGCGCAAGCAGCGAGTGACGGATGTCGAGACGGGACGTCACAAATGCAGGCGCAGTTTCGAAAAGAGGCGCAGTTTCGACGTGGTTCGACCCTTTCTAAGCAAGCCCGAATTTTTCAGCAATCTTATGCACCCGAAAGTAGGCAGACTTGAATGTAGAGCTGATGTGATCGTCTAATGAAAGGTCACATTGGAACAGTACATCTAGATCGCGTGCAGATTTACCAGGACAGCTCTTCTACGATTTGCTCACAAAATTATTTTTTGATCTTCACTTTAATTGGCAAATAACAAGCCAGTAGAGAAAACCTGAAAAAAACTAATTGCTCATGAAAGCAGCATCATAGTCATCGTCGCGCTTTCCCCACATGGAAAGAAACGGAAAGGAGACTTCTCAAAGGAAGTGGAATTGACACGTGCCGCTGAGGCGCAAATCTTTTCAGAAAAACAACGATGGCAAGGAGTCCTAAGGAGAGTTCTCAGCTGCATCAAGTTCTTGGTTTCTCAAAACCTGGCAGTGCGTAGTCGCCAGGAGAGTCTAGGCCAGGCTGGTGAGCAAAACTTTAGAAACTTCGTGGAACTACTTCATCTTCTTAGTCAGTACGATCATCTGCAGGAATCACACCTAAACCGCACCAGAAAGAATCCTAATTCAGTCTCTTATCTGTCTCCTCGATGCCGAAATGCGTTTCTTAGAGACGAGCCACTCTTTGGCATATGGCAAAACTACGAATTTTGGTTTGGCCCTAAGTCCTCACTTTGCACGCCGCGAGAAAACATCATAGGTCATTAAATAGGTCGATGCTAATTTCCACAGCGAAACAATCATCATCAAAGAGTCTTCCCTGGATCTTCTTCAAATCTACGCAAAAGATTCTGTAGCAATTGAGTGTTTTATAGTGATCGAATTTGAATCTAAAAAGTCATCCTTGCGAGAAGATTTCTTGTCGCATGGCTGCAAAAACGTAGCAGTCATGTCTGGCCACATTCTGCTTGGTTTTCAAAAGAGAAACAAGTCAAGAGATGAGCGAGCAGGACGGAGATCAAGAGATGAGCGAGCAGGACGGAGATCAAGAGATGAGCGAGCAGGACGGAGATCAAGAGATGAGCGAGCACGACGGAGATCAAGAGATGAGCGAGTAGGACGGAGATCAAGAGATGAGCGAGCAGGACGGAGATCAAGAGATGAGCGAGCAGGACGGAGATCAAGAGATGAGCGAGCAGGATGGAGGACGTTTTTTAAGCTCTGATAACCACAGTTTGAGATTGGCAGGAGTTTATAATGCAAGTCGATTCCGTTGTCACTGCCTGTCTTGGAAAAGTAGAGAGCACCTAATAACTCCTTTCAAGATTAACGTTGAGGTGAGCAGAGCTGAAGACAATCATAGCCATCACTGAAAAACGTGACTCTGCAGCAGGTTCAGTGCAAAAGTGAAGGCCGTCAAAGCAATTTGTGATGGACTGAACAGCATTTTAGGTCTTTTGGAGCAACTTTGCAAGGAGGCAAGTTGAACACTTGAAACAAGAAGTGAAGCCTGAAGTCTCCTACACTATAATTTGAACTTAAAATTTTTGACTCAACTACAATTTTGGTGCAGCATCTTAATGAAGATGGATTGCATTCAAAAACACCTGTGGGATCTAAAGATGAACTTTGAAGACGCCTCTTGTGACCTGCGCTTCTTGAGATTGAGTTGTCAAGGCTTCGAGGAGACCTGTGGCAAGAATCACTACTAGATGCCAAAAGGAGATATGAATTGTGGGGAGTTGCAGTTGAACTAAGAATCGGCCGAAGGACACATATGCCTGGAGAACTCTCTCACAATGTTGCTCTCATGGCAGAGGAGGAGATTACAGGAACAATAAAAAAAGTATCTCTGACTATCTCTGACAAGAAATTACAACTAGGCTTTTCAGGCTCACAGATACTGATTCCAACTTTAATTTCTTGTTGGAAGTGAAGCAACCTTTGAAGACACGACCGAACAAAATACTCTGGCATAGTATAGATCTTGGAAGGTTCTATTGCTCAGACGTTGATGGAACAGAGCTGTAAAATGAAATATGGGACTGTAACATGCTTATTTCCACACGTCACGGCTCGGCAACAAAGACCGCACCAAAGACCAAAGACCCCACTGAAACTCAGGTTTCTAATTGTTAGTTAAGGAGAAGATGTGATTCCTGATTTGAGAAATGCAAAGTAATTCGGGCTTGTTTAGATAAGGATACCACGTCTAAGTTGGTCCATGCATTCGTGACATCCCGTCTCGACTTCTGCAACTCACTGCTTACTGGCCTACCGGCATGTGCGATCAGGCGAGTGCAGCTGGTGCAAAACTCCGCAGCTAGGCTTGTCTGTCGTGAGCGTCGCAGCTGCCACATCACACCACTCCTCGCCGACCTGCTATGACTACCAGTCAAGCAACGGATTGACTTCAAGGTTTTGTCGCTCACTTTTAGGTCACTTGATTCTTTGGCTCCAGCCTATCTCTCAGATCTACTCCCCCATCAGGCCAAGCATCGTACCACCCGTTTTTCGGAATCCAACCGTCTAAAAATACCCCATACAAACCTCAAATCCTTCCCTTTTGTCGCCGCCCTCTCTCCGACAAGTATGTGCTAACTCAGCGCTCAGCAGTCGCGCTTTACCTACAGGGCTAGCCAGCGCTGTTACCAGAGCCTCGAGAAGCAGACGGTAGTCATCATTGATTGCCTTCGGCATGTAAGAATACACACAGAAGGCGCTTCCTTCCAGGAAGAGAGGCAGATATTTGTGCCAGATTGTCGGATTGACACCGTACAGCTCAAGCCGCCGCTCCAAGTCAAGCAGCCAAGTTGCGAAGTCATCACCGACTTGAAAATGCTCAAGCAACATTGCTGTCATCGCCGCCGCCGGAAATAGCTTGTAGTCTGAATTATCGTCACAAACGGCACAGAACACCAGCCGACGAGCAACACCACCAGTTTATTCCTCCTCCACACGGAGCAGGGCGAAGCACGACTCTCCTCGCCCCTCTCGCCCACCGGAGTCCCCCGGCTCCCTTGTCAAAACAAACACTAATAGCACGTCTGGGCTACTTACCACATCGAGCGTCGCAGCACACTCGTACAGCGATCAGGGGCAGTGTCATCAATTAAATAAAACCACAGTAATGTGGCAGCTGCAAAGCTCACGACAGACAAGCCTAGCTGCGGAGTTTTGCACCAGCTGCAATCGCCTGATCGCACATGCCGGTAGGCCAGTAAGCCGTGATTTGCAGAAGTGGAGACGGGATGTCATGAATGTGTGGACCAACTTAGACGTGGTATCCTTATCTAAACAAGCGCGAATTTTAGCAATGTTATGAAGCTGAAAATAGACAGATTTAACTGTAGAGCTGATATGGGCGTCTAACGAGAGGTCGCTTTGAAATATGACACTTAGATTTCGAGCGGATTCAACAGGAGATAGGCTGGCAGAGCCAATTTTGAGCGTCAGCCTTTCCAATTTGTGAATCACACTTGGTTTGCTCATAACTGGTAAGTTAGTTTTATCTTCGTTTGTTATTATCCATTTATTGTCGATACAGGAACTGAGGGCACGAATAGGTTGAAACTGGTGCAACAGTTCAGCTACGCATGGAGGAACCAAGCCATGGCAGGCCTTGTAGGTTAAAGGAAGAACTTTGCCCAGTATCCGTTGATCAATCAGCAGCAATCTTAGCTCTTTAAGCAAAAGAAACGCATGATCAAATCTCTGGGACTTGAAAACCAGCCTTGTAGCCATATTCATAGCCGTTTTTAATGGCCTAGTTGCTTTCTTTGGTAGCCCAGCCAAAAGGGAATTACAATAGTCATGGCGAGACAGAGCTAAGGGGTTAGTGAAATCTTTTGCAAGCCATTGTGGAAGACAGCTCATAATCTTAGATAGGGATTGGACGTGATGGTTAGCTATAGAAGCTGTCTTCTGAATGAAGCTTTTAAAATTTAGGCAGCCGCCGAAAAAAAACTAAATTCCGGGAAGGTTGTGATAGTCGCACAACCGCATATCTAATTAGAAGACGAATGGTTTCTCATCCAGCCACACGCCTCGGGTGTAATTTGGGCAGCAGTTTGTTTTTATCGTCGTCTAGTTGCAAGAAATTTTCCGACATCCAGGATTGAATGTCGGCAAGTCAAGCATTCAGTTTATCAGTTGCTGCAGCAGATTTCGACGGTTTGACTAAAAAAATACAGCTGAGTATCATCAGCATGTGACATCCGTCCTATTCCATGGGCCTTACTAACTTTTCCCAGAGGTTGAGTACAACAGAAGAACAGCAAGGGACCGAGGACGGACCCTTCGGTGACTCCACAGGTAATTGGTCAAGCTATAAATTTATCACCCACCAAGTACAACGTCCTTCTTTATCACAAATTTCTCTGGTTTCATTTTGATTCTGTGTGCAATAAATTGATCTGTCCTTGTTATGGGTCATTTTAACATTTAATTTGGCAATTTGACTGACGCTTGATATGCAATTTCGTATATTGACTGACTGTTTTGTCTTGTGGCTCATGTGCATAATTCTACTCCTAAGGTCACAAAATTTACCAAATATTCTCTAGCAAGTGCAAGCTATTCTCCATATTATTTACCGAATTCTGCTCGTCCAATCATATGCCGTTAATCTTGATAACCTACAATGTGAGCCCTTCTCCGCTTCAAAAATCATCTTTTAATAGAGTAACATCGAGTCCCTCGACATCGATGCGAGATCCTCGAGAAAATATCTTCTTTGCCATTGCTCCTTCCGGCCCCGTCCGATCTGTCATCATCGGTAGAATGCTATAACACGGACGCTTAATGACGTCTTAAAGAGTTTTGAACACCGACTAAGCACAATGTGCATCATCGCCCAGATGGCCCGTGGTTTACCGAAGACAATAAACAAGCTATGCATACTAAGCTCAAACTTGAGAAAGCATATATGCGATTAGAATCGTCTGTCCATCGTCCGGCATAAAATAGATACTGTAATTCGTACTATTTAATCCTACCACGCTTCAAGTCTAGCGTCTACAAAAAAATATTGTTAAATCACTTATGCGCAATTCAAAAAATGCTGATCTCTACCGTCAACCTTCTCTTTAACCGCTCCCCAGTTAACTCCTTACCCAGTCATCCTTGTGGTGACCTAGCCTATCGCTTACTTGTCAGCAATATAGACAAGATCGGAGACCAGCGATAACTTTGAATTCACTACGCTGGCAGTAGTTCAGGTCCCATCTAAGTGGAGATGTTAGAGTATTGATGTGAACGGACAAAGATCACCAGAGGAATCACATAAGTACGGGTTACCTCGGTGTCGGTGCTCTGTGGTCGGTTCACGTTTTGTTTTTGCAGTACATGTTCTCTCTTTTTATCTCTTTTTCCGATGTGATCAACTAGCACAATATAGGCTTTCAATTTCTATATAGATGACATTCAGTTGCATCTTCGCTTTTTTTTTATTCCTCGCGCGTCGAATTCTCTACACAACCTTACTGCATATATAGACAATATCCTCACATGGATGGCAGCAGATTATCTTAAATTGAACGACAAAAAAGACCTACTAGTTATGTGAAAACTGAATGCGACTCAGAAAATGAAAAACCTAATGCTTAAAATTGGCTTTGCCAGAATATCTCATGTCAATTTAAAACTTACTATAGGTGTCCTACTAAAAAGTGACCTTTCATTAGACTTCCACATCAGCTTCATAGTCAAGTCTGACTGCTTCCAGCTACATAAAATTGCTAAAATTCAGGCTTGTTAAGAGAGGGATACCATATTTTAATTGGTCCATGCATTCGTGACATCCCATATCAACTTCTGCAACTCACTGTTTCCGATCTACCGGCAGGTGCAATCAAGAGCTTACAGTGGGTGCGAAACTGAAAAACTAGGTTGCACTATCGTGAACGTAGCAGTTTCCACACCACGTTAGTTCTCGCAGATATGCTCTAGCTTCCAAAAAAAATTTGCACGGACTTCAAGATTCTGTGACATACGTTTAGGTCCCTTCATTCTATGGCTCCAGCCTACCTATCACAACTACTCCCTCACAAGGCTAAAAATCGTGCAAACCGTTGTTCTGACTCAAGTTGCATAGCCATATCTCTTACAAAACTCAAAAACTTCGGAGACCTGGCCTTTAGTTGCTACTGAGGCACGTAACCAAGTCCCCTTATGTGAAGACAATAAAAAAGGAGCATACAACACACCTGCTGTTCTAGCATTTAGTTTATATAAGGTTTATTATGAGGATTATTATTTAATATGGGGTTTATTAGAAGGCGGCGAAAAGCTGAGGCTCATTGCTGCCGTCTAATAAGCGTCCCAAACCCGTGGCTAAGCATATGCGCCATAGCTCTGAATCAAGGCTCAGGTCAAAAATTCATAAATGAAGCCGTAGCACCCGGGTTGAGGATATTGGCCACATTTTGACGCATTCTTAAAGTTACACTCCAAGACGGTACGGTTCGCACGAGTCCTGCTATTCTTTTGCCGCTGAGCAACTATTGGAATAGGTATGGGAGTAAAGGGCTTCCCCAATGAAAACTTCCGCATGAGCGGCTGCGGCAGAGCGAGTATTGGCTAATAGTCTGCCGTGCACTGGTGCTGCAATTGATTAATAGTCTGACTTGCGGAGATGATACTATTGGCTGAAAGTCTGCCTTGCAGCGTGCGTCATCGTCGACTCGTTGGCTGTCCCCAAAAAGAATGCCCTTCAGCAGCTGAAGTTTCGGATCGGCTACGTGTCACCCTTGTCCTGCAGATTCGAGTCAGGGTCGCTTGCCAGTCATGTCTAACAAAGCTAGCTAGCGACTCTCAATAGAGGAGACGATTAGCTAAGCAGTTTTAAAATGCATATGCTCTTGGCCTTCGAGTAAAGCTTAATAATAATAACAATGCACTTGATAAAACGCCCTCAGAGAACTCAATCTCTTTCTAGGTGCTTTACATTTGCTGCAAAGGGAAATGCAATTGAATGGTGAGTAATATCATGCTTGATAAGCAAACAAAATGATTAACATGGTTAGGGGTGACATGCACAGGGTCAGCATGCAAATGTGGTTAGTGGCAGCATGCACAGTGTCAGCACGCATAAGCACGTGAAGGACGAATCACAGGGACCCACTAAATGCTGTTCTAAATAAGTATGTTTTTAAGTTCTTTTTAAATGTCGTCAAGTCAGGGGATGTTCTGATAAAAGTTTTGAGGGAGTTCCAGGCTTTGGGAGCATACGGACTAACTGCACGGTCTCCGAAGGATTTGAGGTTTGTACCAGGTACTGGTCGACTGTTGGATTCCGAAAAGCGGGTGGTACGATGCGTGGCCTGTTGGGGAAGTAGATTTGAGAGATAGGCTTGAGCCAAAGAATCAAGTGACCTAAAAGTGAGCGACAAAACCTTGAAGTCAATCTGTTGCTTGACTGGTAGCCAGTGCAGGTCGGCGAGAAGTGGAGTAATGTGGCAACTGTGACGCTCACGCCAGACAAGCCTAGCTGCAGAGTTTTGCACCAGCTGCAATCGCCTGATCGCACATGCCGGTAGGCCAGTAAGCAGTGAGTTGCAGAAGTCGCGACGAGTTGTCACGAATGCATGGACCAACTTGGACGTAGTATCCTTATCTAAACAAGCCCGAATTTAAGCAATGTTATGAAGCTGAAAATAGGCAGATTTGACTGTGGAGCTGATATGGTCATCTAACGAGAGGTTGCTTAGGAACATGACACCTAGATTTCGAGCTGATTCAACCGGAGACGTGCCTGCAGAGCCTGCTTACATTTGGAGATTATGTTCAGAAGGCTTGTAGCAGGCTCATCGCCGTCGCTAAATACGTAGACAGTCGCTGGATCAGTTAGCGCCGGGTTAAGCACCTTACGAGCTTAGCTGGTCAATCTAAAATAAACTGTCGTAACCGCTTTTCTAGCAGCGAAGAAAAAACAAATGCGGCCCTCGGATTAGCTCGTTTAATCGGCATTTACAAGACTGCTGTTGCATTAATGCCCATGTTAAATTTCTGAATGTACCTGCCGGTGCCGCCCTCTAACATTACACAGTTCTTCTATTGCTCGTGCAAGGTCAGCTTCTCTGGCAAGCTGAGTCCACGCGTCAAGGTTAGCTGCAGCTCTTTACGTAGCCGCACCAATCGGTTATAAAGTTTGGACAACGCCACGCCCGCAAGACACTTCCTATTTCGCAAGAGGGCACACGCTCGCCCCCCGCAATGTCGGCTGGCATAGGCGCGATGTCATAGCGTTCGTTCGCTCCTCTGGCAGCAGTCGCTCTAGCGAACGATTCCGCCTCGGTCGGCTAGTCGACTGAGGTGCTGCACCAAATGCATCAAGCGTAGCCACTTAGCCGATAGCGCCCTTAGGGCCAGCGGGACCTGGCGATCCCTGTGGTCCAGGCAGTCCAACGGCTCCCTGTGATCCAGCTGATCCAGCTGGTCCTGGGTTTCCCACTGGGCCGGCGTTTCCTGTCTGTCCTACAGCTCCCTTTGATCCCGATGGTCCTGCTGGGCCGGCGGGTCCAGCTGCACCGGCGCCTCCTGTTTGTCCGACGGCTTCCTTTGATCCAGTAGGTCCCGCTGGACCAACGGGTCCAGCTGAACCGGCGGGTCCTGCCAGTCCAACGGTGCCCTTCGATCCCGCTGGACCTGCGGGTCCCGCAGGACCGGTGTTCCCCGTCGGTCCAACGGCTTCCTGTGATCCCGCGGGTCCCACTGGACCGGCGATTTCAGTCTGTCCGATTGCTCCCTTTGATCCCACGGGACCAGCTGGACCGGCGTTACCCGTCGCTCCGACCAATCCCTGCCGTCCGGCAATTCCCGCTGGACCGGCATTTCCCGTCGGTCTGACGGCTTCCTGTGATCCCACTGGCCGGCCGGTCCCGTTGGACCTGCACTTCCGGTCAGTCCGAGGGTTCCCTTTGGTCCTGCTGGACCAGCGTTTCCCGTCTGTCCGACGGGTCCCTGTGATCCCGTGGGTCCCGCTGGACCGGCGGATCCTGCCGGTCCGACGGCTCCCCTTAAACCAGCAGGGCCGGCTGGACCGACGGCTCCGGCTGGCCCGGCGTTTCCAGTCGGTCCGACCGCACCCTGTGATCCCTTAGGTCCCGCTGGACCGATTGGTCCTGCCTGTCCGATGGCTCCCTTCGAACCAGCAGTGCCCGCTTGACCAACGGCTCCTGTTGGACCGGCGTTTCCCGTCTGTCCAACGGCTCCCTGTGATCCCGTGGATCCCGCTGGTCTGGTGGGACCTGCCGGTCCGACAGCTCTCTTTAACCCGGCAGGGCCCGATGGACCAACAGCTCCTGATGGACCGGCTTTTCCCGTCGATCCGACCGTTCCCTTTGAACCCATGGGTCCCGCTGGACCAGTGGGTCCCATCTCACCTGGGGAACCGGAGCTGCCTTTAGCTCCGGCGGGGCCGACCGCTCCGATTTCACCTTGACTTCCGTCCGCACCCCTCTGGCCCGTCTCGCCTGTCGAGCCCGCGTCTCCCGGTAGTCCGGCGATGCCGGATGCTCCAGTGTCGCCCGGCGGACCCGCCGCACCCGTCTCGCCCCTATCGCCGCTATCACCTCGAGGACCGGGCAGTCCGTTTTCGCCGCCAGCTCCCGTAGGCCCTGTCTGTCCGGCTATGCCAGTAGCGCCCGTGACTCCTGCGACGCCCGCAGAGCCAGAGGCACCAGTATCTCCGGCATCTCTTTTTGCTCCGGCGTCACCGGTCAGACCGGCTTATCCCGTCTCACCTGCATCGCCAGCCGCACCCGTTGCTCCACTTTCTCCGGTATCTCCTTTTGCTTCGGAATTGACCGTCAGTCCGGTTGATCCAGAGCCTCCGGGCGCGCCCGCCGCACCAGTTTGGCCCGTCGAGCCGTCCTCTCCGCTCTGACCCGGATCGCCGGTCTGGCCAGCAGCACCCTCTGGTCCGGTCTCGCCAGATGCACCGGTTGGTCCCGCGACGCCTGAGGCTCCATCCTTTCCTGTGGCGCCGGTAGCTCCCACGCTTCCCTGTTCGCCAGTTTCGCCGACCGCGCCCGTCGCACCCGTCTGACCAGTGTCTCCTGTCGAACCGGCAGTGCCAGCCGGCCCCGTCTCGCCTGAGACTCCGGCATCGCCTTTGTCTCCATTGGGTCTTGCCGGTCCTGTCGCTCCAGCCGCGGCGTCGTTTCCGGTGGCGCCAGTTGAGCCCTCTGCTCCCGTCTCTCCCGATGCGCCGCCGGCTCCTTTTTCGCCGGCGGCGCCCGTCGCTTCGGTGTTGCCTGCCGCTTCCGGCAGTCCGCTGGCTCCCTGCGCTCCGGTCTCGCCCCTAGCACCCGGTGCTCCGGTTGCCCCTACGAATCCCGGACCACCGGCTCACCAGTCACACCTTGCGCTCCACTGGCACCGGTCGCTCCCGGAGCGCCGTCGGTGCCTGCAGCGCCAGCGGCTCCCGTTGGGCCTTGCGGTCCCGTTGAGCCCACCAGACCAATGGGTCCTGTCGCGCCGGTAGCTACCGAGACACCCGTCCCGCCAACTGCTCCGGTATCACCGATTAAGCCTGCTGCGCCGAATGCACCCGTGGCTCCCACTTCTCCTGTGCTTTTTGCCGCGCCAGTTGCGCCCACTGGACCAGCGGCTCCCGTGGGTCGGCTAGGTCCGGTTGGGCCGGCAGCGCCGTCGGCCCCGGACGCGCTCGTAACTCCTGGTTTGCCCTGGCTCCCCGACTCGCCAGTCGGCCCCGCGGCTCCAGGAACTCCGCTGGCACCTGCGATGCCCGCATCTCCTGCATCTCCTTTCGCTCCAGGGTTGCCAATTGGACCAGCTGGTCCGGTCTGTCCCATGGAGCCTGCCAGTCCCGTCGCTCCAGCTTCACCCGTGGGTCCGGCAGCTCCAGCACTTCCCGGTGCGCCTGAAGCGCAAGTTTGGTCTGTCTCGCCGTCCGAGCCCCTCTGACCCAATGCACCAGTCTCGCCAGATGCACCTGTATCTCCAGTGTCTCCAGACGCACCGGCTTGTCCAACGGCTCCTGAGGCTCCGGCTGGTCCCACGTTGCCGGTAATACCAGCTGCACCAGACGCACCCGTAGCTCCTGAGGCACCCGTGTCTCCCGAGACACCTGTGTCGCCGGTCGCGCCCACCGGACCGGCCGCTCTTGCGAGGCCGCTCGATCCAGTTGGACCGGTGGCACCGTCGGCCCCGGGAAGCGCCGTTGGCTCCTGAGGCGCCGGACGCTCCTGCTGCACCTGCATCTCCCGTAATGCCGGTGGAGCCGGCCGCGCCCGTCGGACCAGCAGCTCCTGCAGGGCCACTCGGACCGGTGGCGCCATCGGCTCCGGGCGTGCCGCTTGCTCCTGAAGCACCAGCCGGTCCCGTGTCGCCGGCCGCTCTAGTGTCGCCGGTGATACCATCTGCACCGGACGCGCCCGTCGCTCCTGAGGTGCCCATGTCTCCGGTAACACCCGAGGCGCCGGTGGCACCCACTGCTCCAGCTGCTCCTGAGAGGCCGCTTGATCCAGTCGGACCGGGGGCACCATCGGCTCCGGAAGCGCCGTTGGCTCCGGAGGCGCCGGTCGCTCCTGCTGCACCCGCTTCTCCAGTAATGCCCGTGGAGCCGGCCGCGCCCGTCGGACCAGCAGCTCCTGCAGGGCCACTCGGACCGGTGGCGCCATCGGCTCCGGGCGTGCCGCTTGCTCCTGAAGCACCAGCCGGTCCCGTGTCGCCGGCCGCTCTAGTGTCGCCGGTGATACCATCTGCACCGGACGCACCTGTCGCTCCTGAGGCGCCCGTGTCTCCGGTAAAAAAAATCCTAGCTGATTAAACAGCCTCTTTTTGTATAGCGACAGAAGAGCCGTTACGGCTATCACCACCGCTTGCAGTGGCGATAAAGAATCGCCCACCGTAGGAATTGAACCCACGACCTCGGTCCCGAGGTCGTGAAAGCAACCGCCTTACCTAGTGTGCCATCACGGCTCCGGTAACACCCGAGGCGCCAGGTGCACCCACTGGGCCAGCCGCTCCTGCTAGGCCGCTCGATCCAGTCGGACCGGTGGCACCGTCGGCCGCGGAAGCGCCGTTGGCTCCTGAGGCGCAGGTCGCTCCGGCTGCACCCGCTTCTCCAGTAATGCCCGTGGAGCCGGCCGCACCCGTTGGACCAGAAGCTCCTGGAGGGCAACTCGGACCGGTGGTGCCATCGACTCCGGGCGTGCTGTTTGCTCCTGAGGCACCAGCCGGTCCGGTATCGCCGGCCGCTCCAGTGTCGCCGGTGATACCATCTGCACCGGACGCGCCCGTCGCTCCTGAGGCGCCCGTGTCTCCGGTAACACCCGAGGAGCCGGTTGCACCCGCTGGGCCAGCCACCCCTGCGAGGCCGCTCGATCCGGTTGGACCTGTGGCACCGTTGGCTCCTGAGGCACCGGCCGCACCTGTATCGCCGGTGATGCCTGGTGCTCCGGATGCACCTGTTGCTCCTGCGGCACCCGTATCTCCAGTATTACCAGTGGTGCCGGTGGCGCCCATTTGACCAGCAGCTCCAGCAGGACCACTTGGTCCGATGGCACCGTCGGTTCCAGACGCGCCGGTTCCTCCGGCTTCGCCTTGGCTTCCGGAATCACCAGTTGGTCCCGTGGCTCCAGAGGCACCGGTCAAGCCTGTGGTGCCAGCATCTCCTGTATCTCCTTCGCTCTTGCGTTGCCGGTCGGACCAGCGGGTCCCGTTCCACCAGCTGGGCCAGCCAGACCTGTCGCTCCAACGTCTCCCGGTGGCTCCGCGAAAGCCAGCATCACCCTTGGGCCCGGCAGCTCCAGAACTTCCTGGCGCGCCCTCCGAACCAGTTTGGCCCGTTGCACCGTCCGCTCCACTCTTACCTGTCGCCTCGGTCTGGCCAGTGGCGCCTGATTCTCCGGTGTTGCCCGTTATACCGGTTGGCCCAGCGGCTCCTGAGGCACCGGCTGGTCCGGCATCGCCCGTGATGCCTGCTGCACCGGTCGGGCCTGTCGCTCATGCAGATCCCGTGTCTCCGGAAACACCCATGGCGCCGATCGCGCCCGTCGGACCAGATGCTCCTGCAGGGCCGCTCGGTCCCGTCGAACCGTTGGCCCCGTCGGCTCCGGACGCTTCGTTGGCTCCTGAGGCACCGGCCGAACCCGTGTCGCCTGTGATGCCTTGTGCACCGGACGTGCCTGTTGCTCCTGCGGCGCCCGTGTCTCCGGTAAAGCCTGCGGCGCCGGTTGCGCCAACTGGATCAGCTGCTCCTGCGTGGCCGCTCGGTCCGGTCGGGCCGGTGGCACCATCTGAGCCTGATATGCCGCTGACTCCTGGTTCGCATTGGCTTCCGGAATCGCCAGTTGGTCCAGCAGCTCCGGGTGCGCCGATCGAACCTTTGGAGCCCGCATCTCCAATATCTCCTTTTGCACCGACTGGTCCAGTCTCGCCTGCTGCGCCAGCCGGACCCGTCGCTCCAGTGGCTCCGGTATCTCCTTTCGATCCGGCGTCACCCGTCGGT
The DNA here is from genome assembly GCA_009760855.2 of Cristatella mucedo. Lineage (NCBI taxonomy): Eukaryota > Metazoa > Bryozoa > Phylactolaemata > Cristatellidae > Cristatella > Cristatella mucedo. Next base: position 6,939,662 of record WPIO01000015.1, read on the forward strand.
CCGGCAGCTCCAGGGCTTCCGGGCCCGCCCGCCGCACCAGTTTGGCCCGTCGCACCACCAGCTCCACTCTGACCCGGCGCACCAATCTGGCCAGTGGCACCCTTGATCCCAGTGTCGCCCGATACACCAGTTGGTCCGCGGCTCCTGGGGAGCCGGCCGCTCCTGTGTCGCTGGTGGTGCCAGTTTCGCTGACCGCCCCCGTCGCTCCCACTTGACCAGTGTCTCCTTTGGCGCCGGAAGCACCTGTCGGTCCCACCGGTCCGGATGAACCAGCGGCTCCCGACGTGCCGGCTGCGCCGCTGGTGCCCATGTCGCCTTCATCTCCTGTAGGTCCCGCTGGTCCAGTCTCTCCCGAAGAGCCGTCGTTTCCGGTCGCACCAGTTGCACCATTCGCTCCCGTCACTCCCGTTGCCCCAACGCCATCATTCCCTGTCTGTCCGGTATCACCTTTCACTCCCTGCTGCCCTGATTCTCCAGTTGGACCGGCCGGACCGGTCGGGCCGGGCGGGCCTACTTCCCTCCTCCGTCTCTGTAGAACGGACAAAGAGCATAGCGGGACTGACGGTTCTCGCTAGCTCAAACTACAGGCACCGGAAGACGCTTCGGTAGACGTACAGACCGACGGATTGGGGCCGGACGGTTAGGAAGGGCGAGCAGGGTCACGTCTGGCGAAGCGACGCAGCGACGCTGTGGTGGCCTTGTTTGTAGGCATAGTCCTCCGACGCCTCGCTACTGCTGCAGTCGGCGCCGTGCTCCTACGCGTCCCGAGGGCCGGTCATCCTCGGAGCGCTGGAGCCGGCGGCGAAATCTCTGGCGACGATCGATCGCCGAGCTTCCTACTGCTACCTCTCCCTCCTTCTCCCACCTTCTTCCTCTTCCTCAGTCTCCCTCTTCCGCCTTTCACAACTTCCGAATTACACAACTTTCTCCATGCACCTGTTTCTTATTCCAACTTATTCCTCCGTTCTCTCCTCCTCGTTATCGTTCCTCTTTCTCTTTCCCTCTCTTCCTTATTCAACCTCTTCCGTTTTCCACCTTTTCCTTTTTTACACCTTTCTCCATCTTCCTGTTTCTGCCTTCTCCTCCTAGTCCTTCTTCAACAGTTTCACGAAGGTGAGCTTGATTCGCTCTCGCATAGCTCGGCGTGACTTTGGACGGGCGATTAAAATGTCGCGGTAAGAGAGCGCCCGCGTTGCCGCCGTTGCAAAGGCGGCACCCGAAGCGAAGCTCCCGGAAACGTGCGGCCGCGAATTGAAAACGATTGAGCCGCAAGGACGGGACGGCTGAACGAGACTTTCTCGTACAGCAGCGATTCCATCTCCACTCTGAGTCCATCGAGGATAACCTTTTCATCCCTATCGGTTTGGGTGCAACCACTTACCTCTTCACGAATGCAAAGAGTACCGACGCTGAAGATGTAGAACCTTAAAAAAGTGGCAGTCAGAATAGTGGGCCATAAGCCACAGAAGGTCTTCCCTTGACTCACTGCTTGCTAGCCTTCCTGAATGCGCAATCAGGCGTTCACAGCTGGTGCAAAACTCTGCAGCTAGGCTGGTCTGTCGTGAGTGTCGCAGTTGCCACATAACACTATCTCTCGCCGACCTGCACTGGCTACCAGTCAAGCAACGGATTGACTTCAAGGTTTTTTCGCCCACTTTTAGGTCACTTCATTCTTTGGCTCCAGCCTATCTCTCAGATCTACTCCCCACTAGGCCAAGAATCGTACCACCCGCTTTTCGGAATACAATAGTTTACCAATACCTCGTACAAACATCAAATCCTTCGGAGACCGTGCATTTAGTTCGTAAGCTTCCAAAGCCTAGAACTCCCTCCCGACCAGCGTCAGAACATCCCCTGACCTGACCACATTTAAAAAGAATTTAAAAACGCACCTATTTAAGATAGCATTTAGTGGGTCCCTGTGATTCTTCCTTCATGTGCTTATCCGTGCTGACACTGCGCATGCTGCTACTAACCACACTTGCATGCTGACCCTGTGCATGTCACCCCTAACCATGAAATTCATTTGTTTGTTTATAAAGCATGATATAACTCATAATTCAATCGCGCCTCCCTTTGCAACAAATGAAAAGCGCCTAGAAAGAGATTGAGTTCTCTGAAAGAGCTTTATCAAGTGCATTAATATTATTAATGCTCCCTTGCAAATAATAATATAAACACATACACGCACATACATATATAGTTCTCTTTCTCTGTCTCACACACACACACACGCACGAACGCATACATAAATATGCACACACACACACACACACACACACACACACATACACAAATATATATATATTTATAGTTATCTCTCTACATATGCATGTATATACATAGCTCCCTTAGAGAACTTTATCTCTTTCTATCTACTTTACATGCACTGTACAGGTAGCATGATCGAATGGTTTGTGGTTGCATGCTCAATGCCAACAAGTATAACGTGGTTAGAGTTAACATGCACAGGGTAAGCATAGAAATATAGTTAGTAGTAGCATACACAGTTCCAGCACCCTTAAGTGCATACATGACGAATCACACGAATCCACTGAAAGCTGTGATAAATAGATGCATTTTTAGCTTCTTTTGAAATTTTGTGAGGTTTGTCGTGACTTCAGTCGGGCGATGACAGGTGATCCAATCGGACGTGAAGGTCGCAATTATCAAATCGCACCACTTTTCTCCGACCTTCACTGGCTCCCAATCAAGTAGTGTATTGATTGTAAGGTTCTGTCGCTTTCTTTTTGGTCCCTTCAATTACTTGCTCCAGCCCTCCTATCGGAACTACAGCTTTATCATGTCAGGCAACCTAATACCCACTTTTCTGAATTGAATTGCTTAGCTCATCCTCGTGTGAACCTGAATTACTTTGGACTCATTACCTATAGTTCGTATTCTCCCACAGCGTGTAACTTACTCCCGACTGGCGGCACAACACCCACAGACTTGAAAACATTTAAAATGAAGCTCAAGAGCATTTATTTATCACTGCATTTAGTGTGCTTATGGTTCGGTCCTTAGGTGCTTATGTATGCCGGCATTGTGCTTGTTTCCGCTAAACATCTTTGCTTGCCGATTAAATGACGTGTATCTAGCTACGTAATCCTTGGTGAAATCCAACTATGTAATCACTATGAAATCCAACTACGTAATCTAGCTATGTAATCTTTGGTGAAATAGGTTATGCAACTGCTGACAATGAGACCGCGCTTTCTTTGCCGCACATGTAAAGTGCCTGAACATTTTTTATTCTCTGATGGCTCTAAAAATTGATTGCTATTGCGCTTATTTCTCTAAGAAATTAGTTGCAAGTTACAAAAACCAGAAGCATTTCTTTCTCTGTGGATGATTTAGCTCTAAAAGCAGAGTAGAATTCACTAGCTAGGTTTGAATATATGATTTAAGCTATTCTGCTACGACTCCTTTGAGAGTCTTCGTTAGAAATGGTAGAAAAGAGACTTCATAAAAGTTGCTTAAGTTTTCCTGGTCTATTGTTGCTTTCCTAAATTTTGGCCTGACTACAGCCTTTTTCAGAAAGGTGCATAGAAGTAACCTGAAGCTAATGGCATATTTATAACGTCAGTTATACACGGCAGAAACAGATCGCAGAAGCAGGACAGTGTAGGAATAGGGTCTTGAGGAGTAAGGACGATGGTACGAACCATTACGGACTTTTGGGTACAATACATGAACCCTTGAGCAAATGCGTAATGTGCTGATGTTTGAAAAGAGGACCATTTCTGTTGCTTGTAATGTAATGTATCTCCATATGTAAGTATGCAAGGCCACAAAGACTATGCGGGTGTTACGCAGAAGATTTGTGTGGAGCGCACTCACAGCCTAAGCGGCTTTCAGTAGCCAGCATACTTTATCTCTCGCAACGAGGAGAAAGTGAGAAGCGTAGCTGAGTCAGCACGGTAAACTAATCCGCACAGCCGTCTTTTGTTGGCCTCAGCGTTAAAGTGCTTGCTTGTTTGATTCTCGCTTACGCGACGGATTCAGGACATGAAAAAAGCAGTCTAATCTGTGACGTAACTGTGACTAAACTCCAAACTTTGTGGGACTTGCGCCTGCGACCTGAGCCAACCCGCTTCTTTCTCTTCCATTGTCAATGCTATTTCATGCTTCCGCTTTCGCTTAGGTACTGCCTTCTCCAGGTACGGCCGTACCCTTCAAACAGCCTCAAATGGCTTAGCGAGCCGGTTGGCGAGCGAAGAGGGACATGATTTCAACTTTCGCATCGAGCAGACTTCGCCCGTGATCTCTTACTGAGCTGCTACGGGCTGAGACTAAGGCGGCTGCCAGGCGCCAGCACCGACTGGAGAAAGCGTGAGTGTCCGCGGTCGCAAGGACGCAATCCAATAGCAGCCTCTCAGCCTCCAATCTTAGCCTAAGGTTAATGGCTGCTCTCTCTCTCTATGACCAAGGTCGAGTTGGAGTCGCTCAGGTCTGTTTTGCCCCCTCCCGGCTTCGAGCGAGCTGGAGCAAGCCAGCTGGAGCGATGGCCCCCTAAATGTAATGTAATTAAATAAAACGTCTCCGTCTGTAACTCCACAAAGTCATAAAGACCATGCGGGTATTGCGCATGAGAGTTTTGTATAGTCCACTCACAGCATAAGCGGTTTTCGGTACGCATTCGGTAGCCAACAGACTTTGTCTCACGCAACAAAGAGAAACTGGAAAGCATAGCAGAGTCAGGAGAGCAGTTGAGGTTGTGAGTAGCATAGAAGTAGCAGCTCAGGACCGCTGAAAAGGATGTGCCATAGCCAGAAGTAGGAGAGTACTTGTCGTTGCGTAAGAATTGTGGAAGCAAGTTCTACAGTCTAGGACCTGCAGAGCTAAAGCTTCTGTCGCCAACGGTCTTTAAGCGGAGGAATGGGATAGCTAATTGATTATCCACACAGGACCCGAGGGCCCGAGCAGGCTCAAACTGATGCAGCAGTTCAGCTAGGTATGGAGCAGCCAAGCGGTGGCGAGCCTTGTAGATCAGCGTAAGAACTTTGCTCTGTATCCGTTGTTTAACCGGCATCCGTCCTAGCTTTTTCGCAAAGCAGACACTTGGCTAAACCTCAGGGACTTGAAAACTACACTTACGGCCGTGTTTAAAGCCATTGGTAGCGGCTTAGTGGCTTTTTCGGCAGACCAGCCAAAAGGGAATAACAATAATCAAGCCGAGAGAGAACTAAGTAGCTAGTCAAATTCATTATGGCTCGTCTGCTGAAAAATTGAGTCAGCTGACTTTTCGGCTGATCTTTGCTTTACGATGGGCGGAGTGGGATTGATTCGAAAGCCGAAAGGTAAAATAAACCAAAAGAGAACGAAAAGCGACGAAAAGAACGAAAGTAAGCTGCTGGTAAACTTAGCAGTTAGAAAAGACGGGACAGGTGGCCAGAGAAAGCTGAGCTGAAGAGATGAGTCTATTGTTGACACTTCAAGGAAACTAAGCCAAAGCGACTGCTAAAAAGCCCAAAGTGACATTCACACTTATGGCACATTCAAACTAATCAGCAACTATTCAGCCTAATCACCACACAATTTCAATTTAGTGCATGGAAAATTATGACAACCGTAAGCCTTAGAGCTAGTGATGGGAAAGCATGGTGCTAAAGCAAGATTGAACGGTTGGTGGTGAAAGCTAGTGAAGAGCAATGAGGCGACGGTGGCACGAGGTGACGGCGAGTGATGGCGGGTCAGTTCCAAACACGATACATGCACCACTTCATAGGTTGAAGAGATGTTCTAGCGTATTGTACTGCAACTACATCTCCTTTCCCCGCAGCAGATTCCGGCACATTCTTTCCCACAGTACATTCCGGCACATCCTTTTCAGCCGCTTCGCGCTCCTCTGCTTCACGCAGCACACGGAAGTGTACTACTCTCCCGACTCGCCCATGCTTCTTTTTTTCGCTTCATTTTTCATGAGACGGCTTCAGGTGGCCACCGTATGCGCACCGAAAGCCTCCAACGCGTTGAGTGCACCGTCGAAAACTCTCCAGGCTCACTGATAATAGTAATTCTACATTGCCACGTGGTCCTGGGGGCTTTCCGGAGCTACAGATGGTGATCATACTACAATCACGAAGAATTAATGCCGCTGGCCAAGATCGACAGCCTGGTTGGACTTAGGGCTTAAGATACTACTCTTCGACGACCGAGGTCAAGGTTCTTGCCTTCATCGACCGAGTTCGGGGGGGGGGGCTGGACCACTACGGCATCTGTGAAGCACCGAAGCTTGAGATTGAGTTCTCTCAGAGGGACAGATCAACAGATGAACTAAACGACTTTACGTTTTATTCGCAGAATATTTGGGCATTGGAAATATTGTTTGCGGCTTTGTAAAGTTGCAGAATGAGGTATGCAAACAATACATACATACATCATGGCATTGGAAGAGCGATGCTAAAGGCGACGCCTGGTTCGTCCAGCTCTGCCGATAGCTCAGCGCTCTATAGGACCGGGCGCTTGTCTGTCTAACAGCCACATAGTCTTTGTGGATTAGCAGACGGCATTATATAAATACATAAACATACTGTCTTCTTGCCGGTTAAGGTCGTTTTAACTGCGACCCCATTCAATGGACGCTTGCACCTCCGACGCACTTCTATGTCTTTGGACTGGGAATGCACCCAGAGGGGACGGTAAGCTTTAAGCCAGGCCAAAGGGAACGAGGCAGAAATAAATGCTCTGTTCTGCTAAGCCAGGTTATACTGCAGGCGTGGCAGCACCTCCACGTTATGTACCGCTGTTTCTTAGCTCTGTATGTAAGGTGGTCGCTCTTCACGACCGAAAGTGAGCGATCCTTAATTTTCCACTGAAAGCACTAGTGATAACTGCGAAAGTGCTTCTATCGCTATTAACCTATAGTGGCTGTGGTCTATCGCCCCTCACGTACCAACTCCTCATTTTTCTTAGATTTCTCCGATATAATTTGATTCTGTGGAAAAGAAATCTATACGTGATTGTTATGGGTGCTTTCAACATTTATTTTATTAACTTATCTGACGTCTTCAGCATGGAGTTTCGTGCACCTACTGACTCACTTTCTCTTGCTGCCCTACTCACATCCAGACTCACAAGCTCGACCGAATGTTCTCTTACAACTGCGTGCTATCATCACTTGTTTTTGCCAAATTTTGCATACATGAACTCGTGCAGATCTCATTTAGTTAACAACTTTTTGGCTTCCTCCTCTGAAAAAGTCATCTGTAAATCGACAAACCTAGAGTCCCTTGGAATTGATGCTGTCTTTACGAGAATATCTCCTTCGTTCCTGCTGCTAAATTCCTATTCCGACCTAATCATTGGTGGAATGTTACAACATACTAATAGCTGATGCTTGATGAGGTTGCACCTCCGACTACGCGCACTGTGAGCCCTCGCCCAGACTACCTATGATTTACCAAAAAGGTTTCACTAGCTAGGTCCACTAAGCACGAACTTGAAAAAAAACCTAATAAAGGTCAGCACTGGTTGCCTATCAAAAAGCACAAGCGGACTGCTGTAGATTGTACCAACCGATATTAGTGAATACCAAGTCAAGTTTCTATAAATATAATTTATATGTATTTGTATAGCTCCCTAAGAGAGCTTAATTTCTATTCAGGCGCTCCACATATGCAACTGGACTGTGCCCGCGACCTCGACCAAACCTTGGTCGTGGCCAGCACCTTAACCGTTGAGCCAAACCCCATATGCAAAATCAAGCAATGCTGATGGCTACGGTCAACCATCTCTTAACCTCTCCCAGGTGTGCTCCTTACCTATTGATCTTTGTTATGATATTGCGGATTGCTTCTCTAGCTATTTTGTCGACCACATAGAGAAGATCAGGAAGTCCATCCCCAGGTTGGCAGCATTCCCTTTGGAATCATATCCCTCAATACCGTTCAGATCCTAATGTCTAAGTTTAAGGAGGCCAAGGGTGATCTCATCCTGAAGTTCATATTGTAATCATGGAAGACTACCAGGACTCTAGACCAGTGTCCCACTACCCTGATTCTATGTGGCATAGATCTACTGCTGCCATGCATAACTAAATCTTTAGTATGCTATTAGCCTCAGGTGTTGTACCAGCACCTTTCAAAAAAGGCTGTAGAAAGGCCACTACTCAAGAAAGAAATACTAAAACACAAGAGACTAAGCAATCTTCGCTCAGTCTCCGATCTACCAGTCCTATCAAAGTCACTAGAACGAGTCTCGGCAAACCAGCTTAACTCATAAATTGAAACTTCGCACATAGCTAGTGAGTTCTAGTCTGGTTTTAGAGCTAATCACTGCACAGTCAGCATTGCTTTAGGTGAATAAAGACATACTTAGGATTGCAGTCTTAGATCGATTCTCTTTGCTTGTTATGCTCGTTCTTTCAGCCGACTTTGAATCTATCAATCGTCAGGTCCTTCTCGAGTGCCTCTCATCTCGGCTGGGCGTCACTGGTACTGCACTGCCCTGGTTGAAGTAAGATCTCAGAGGGAGAATCTAGAGCATTGATGTTAGCAAGCGAAAATCACCCGATGAACTACTGAAGCGTGAGGTACCTTTGGGGTTTATGATCGATCCGGTTCTTTTCTCGGTTTCGACTCTCTCTTTTGCTGATGTGATTGCCAGACACAACCTAGGCTTTCACTTCTTTGAAAATTACACTCAGCTGTAGACTACGGCACATTCTTTCCAGCGGTCCTGAGCTGCTATTTCCATGCTACTCACTACCTCAACTGCTCTCCTGACTCTGCTATGCTTCCTACTTTCTCTTTCTTACGTGAGACGTAGTCTGTTGGCTACCGAATGCGTATTGAAAGCAGCTCAGGCTGCGAGTGGGCTATACAAAACTTTCCTGCGTAACACCCACATAGTCTTTGTGGCTTTTGCGGAGTTACAGACGGAGAAAAAAATTACATTATTACATTAAATTACCATTGGTTTGATTCTTCCAAGCATTTCATCACTTAGAATTTTCTCAACTACCTTGCTGCATGCATTGATGACATCCGCACATGGATGGCACCAAACGTTGCTTAATTCAACGATGATAAAAAATGCAATTGTTAGGGGTCAAACTAAGTGTGATTTAAAAATTTAAAAAAATTGCTCTCAAAACCGGCTCTGAGAGGCCAGCAAATCTCCTGTTCAATCTGGACGAAATCTGGGTTTTTTTCGTAATGACCTTTTATCAGACGACCGCAGCAGCTCCACAGTCAAGTCAGAGTTTTTTCAGCTACACAGCATTGCTGAAATTCGGGCTTCCTTAGACAGGAATACCACACCTAAATTCTTCCATGCATTCTTGGTATCCCATCCTGAGTTTTCATCCTCACTTCTAATGAATAAATACAACTTACCTATTTAACAGCCTCTTTTGTATAGAGACAGAAGAGCTTTTAAGGCTATTACCACCACTTGCAGTGACGATAAAGGATTGCCAACTACAGGTTTCGGACCCACGACCTCGGGGCCGAGGTTTTGAAAAGCAGCCGCTTTACCTAGTGAGCCGTCGTGGCTTAGCCACAACTGCTTGCTGATCTACTGGCCTTTGCAATCAGGCGCCTACAACTGGTGAACAACTCTGAGGCTAAGCTAGTTTGTCAGGAGATACGTAGTCGCCTAGTTACACTACTTCTTTCCGGCCAGCACTGGCTCCCGGTCAAGCGACGCAGCGGCTTCATGATTGTGTCACTTAATTTTAGGTCCCTTCTTTCTCTGGCTCCAGCCTACCTATCAGAACAACTTCCCACCACGCTAAGCATCGTCCCACCCACTTTTCAGGATCTAATAGTTTACCTATACCTCTTACGAGCCTCAAATCTTTTCTAGACTGTGCCTTTAGTTCGTATGCTTCCAAAGCCTGGAACCCACTTCCAAATGGAGTTACGATATGCTAAAACAAACTTACTAGTTATGGGCAAAATAGGTGTGATTTAGAAATTGGAAAGGCTTACGCTCAAAATCGGCTGTGTCAGCATATCTCCGGTTGAATCTGCACAAAATCTAGCTGTCATGCTCCGAAGTGACCTTTCGTTGAACGACCACGGCAGCTCCAAAATCAAGTCTGCTTACTTTCAGATACATAACATTTCTAACATTTGGACTTGTTTAGATAGGGATTCCATATCCAAGTTGGTCCATGCATTTGTGACATCCCGTCTTGAATTCTGTAACTCACTGCTTGCTGGCCTATCGGCATGTGCAACCCGGTGCTTACAGCTGGTGCAAAACTCTGCAGCTACGCTTGTCTGTCGTGAGCATCGCAGTTGCCACATCAGACCACTTCTCGCCGACCTGCACCTGCTACCAGTCAAGGAACTGGTTGACGTTAAGGTTTTTGCTCACTGTTAGGTCCCTTCATTTTTGGCTCCAGCCTACCTATCAGAACAAGTTCCCACCAGGCTAAGCATCGTACCACCTGTTTTTCTGGATTCCAATCGTTTAGCTACACATTGTACGAACCTCAAATCCTCTGAAGACTTTTATATCCCATGATCCCAAAGCCTGGAACTCACCTCCGACAGACATCGTGGCATTCTATGACTTGACGAAATTCAAAAGAAGCTAGCGATGCATCCATTTATCACAGCATTTAGTGGGTCCTTGTGGTATGTCCTTTGTGTGCTTACGTACTGACCCTGCATATTGCAACTATCTATATTTGTATGCTGACCCTGTGCGTGTCACCTCTAAGCAAGTTGTGCTTGTGCTTCTTTTGCAGCTTATATAAATTCCCTAGAACAAGATTAGGTTAATTGAGGGCGTTATACAAAGGCTCTAATATTATTACTATTATTATTATATAAACGGGGCTCGTAAATCACCTTGCCCTTTTTCGCCCCCAAACGGACTGGCAGCACGCCTCCAGCCCAATGGCGGGCAACGCTCGAGCATGCGAATTTTTGAGTGCAGCCTGGCCGCATTCTCTGACTGGGTGGATTCGTCAATGAGCAACAATGCTGGATCACATGACCACGTCAGCAGCCTCACCGGCATTTTTACTTTCTGCCTATGCACCGGCAGTCGGTGCATATGCTCTCTTCCTCTCGCTCTCTCTCTCTCTCTCTCACACTGCCTTGTTCACGGGAGCAGCCAACACATTGGTTCAACACCACTATGCGCTCTCGCCCGTCCGTGTCGCCTGCATACGATAAAGCCGACATCTCATCCACACCACGTATGTGGAGGCTTCGCCATTCATTATACTCTGCGACCCGCGGCCACCAGCTCGCGCGGGCTTCCACCATGCCACTAAGCGCCATATTGTACGTCAATGGCGTTCGCTGCATCCATCTAAATTCTTCAAAGCGCTGTCATACCATTTGACTGCTATTAGCACTAAATAAGAGCGCGGGCAAGCATTCAGATAGAGCGCTACATCACGATTTATCACGGTAAATTTGCACGACTTTCGGTATATAGAGCAACAGGCTGGAGCTTCCGCAGCTAGAAGCTGCTAAAATCCACCAAGAGCTACCGGAAACTAGCGGAAGCCATCGAGTGAGTGAGAGCTCAAGAGGAGATGCAGCGAGAGGCGTGTGCGAGAGAAGTCGGTGGGAACTCTTCGATCGCTCAAGCAAGATCGTTAGCCAAGACACTTGGCGAGAAAAATGGAGGCACATGAAAAAAAAGCACAAAATAAGGAAAAACTGGAAGAGCGCACCGCGTCGGTAGCTCAATGCAGCCCAATCGTTGTTTTCAGGCTCATGTGCCTAGCGCTGTCTAGTCACCTCCTGTCGCTTGCCACTGCGGTTTAGCCTCGCAGCGTAGCATCTCATGGAGTTCTGCCAACGTCTAGCGTCACAAAAGTAATTTAAAAAGAAGCATCGGACGAGATGAGCTGACGGGAATCTCTTCCGAGCATTACGAGCCAGCGTGGCCCGCCACTCACGTCACGGCGTCGCGGCGGTACCGCGATGGTCGGTGCTTTTCCGGCTCTCTATATCGCCTCCTTCCTATCCGAGTTACACCGGTCAGACTGCTCGGTGCAGTGACTCGCCGAGCGCTGCACGCATCTCGTCTCTTTCGCTAAGCTAAAAGGACGCGAGACGCCGCGAGCACGCGAGACTTCCGGCTTTCGGCGCTCCTAGCGGCGGCCAGATTTCGCACCGCCCACGTGACGGTCGAGGCGCGACGGTTGGACCGTTAGGCTCAGCTAGCGGCGGGCGAGTTCACGTCTCGCGAAGAAGCGGCGGCCCGAGTCTTGCGCCGCTTGCTTGACGGTCGAGGCGCGACCACGCCCCCATGAGCGCCGTCGAACCCTTCTGCCGCCCGGCGTCCGTGCAGAGCCAGCCGCCGGCTCGCACCTTTTGGTCGGCTCTCAGACGCTGCAGTTGCACTCTTCGCGTTGGACCCCTTCTCGGAGGGCGATGTATTTAGCGTAGGGGCGGGAGCAGCCCGGGCAGCAGCCCGCGGCACCTTGCCACGTTCAGTAGTCACCGCGCGGTCGGCGGCCCGCGCAGGTGCGAACGCGCTCGCGGCGGTCGGCTTGGCTCGGCTGCGGTCGAAGCCACGAGAAGGACGGCCGGCGGCAGCTGACGCCGAAAGGCGGACGCACGAAAGGCGAGCGCGGCAGCGGCAGCGGACGCGCCGGCGGCTCGCGCACTCACGATCAGCCGCTCGGCTCTCTGGCTTCTCTCGAGCGCCGCTATTCGCGCCTCCAGCTGTCGAGCGTACTGCCGAGCGTGCTCCTCCACCGCTCGCGTCTCGTTGGCGCTCCGCTCGGCGACGCCTCGGACGAGCAGGCTCGTCACCGCCAGCGAGGCGCACTGGGCCGCCACGCAGAAGGCAACGAGCGATAAGAGCGTCACGTTCGCGCATCGGCGGGCCGACGGCGGCGGCGACGGCGGGTCGCCCACCGCCGCCGTCGCCTCGCCGCAGCCGTCGTCGCCGTTCTCAAGCAGTCGCTTGTCGCCGTGGCGGGCTGCAACGGGCGGCGAATGGCGCAGCGCGCGAGCTGTCGCGAGTCGAGAGCGCGGGCCCGCTGGAGCGTCCGCGGCGAGCGCGTCAGCGAGCCGCTTCCGCCTTACCGCCCATCGCCGCTGCTGCCGCCGTTCGGCGAGGAGGAGGAGGAGGAGGAGGAGGAGGAGAAGGAGAAAGAGGCGAAACCCCGTCGACGGACGGACGGACGGATCGGCTTTGTACGACGCCCTGGGTGCCGCAGAAATCCGGCGTCCCCAGCGGGCCGCTTCAAAGTGTTGCAGCCGGCGCTAGGGCTGGTCGCATTTATTCGCTTGCTTTCAACACCGGATGCGAAGGAAAAAGGGCACAGAAAAAACCCAATTAACTTCTATTGTGACAGCGACTGCCTAGAACTCGGCGGAGCTGGCTGGACTGCGTCAGCACGAGAGCCGATGGCAACAGAAGAGAACTTGACAGAAGATAGTGGGCCCGGTTGCACGTGTGAGCTGGTTTGGTCCAGCGGTTAAGGTGCTCGCCCCGTACAAGGTCTGGCTGAGGTCGTGGGCTCGAACCCGGAGGCATATGTGAAGCACCTCAATAGAGAACAAGTTTACTTGGGCGCGATATTAAGGAATTATATATTTAAATTATACACGCAGCCTGTTGATAACGGGACGCCAGGATTTCATGGCCACTGTGACTCGTTCATCGACGCTAAAAGCGAGCGTGCACGGCTAGTGCTTTAGTGTCGCCAGTAGCCACGGAGCTGACTACAAGAAGTAGGTAGTCGCTTGAGAAGCTGTCTCCTCGAAGTCAATAATGGACGTGGTCCATAGCCCTCTATCCTGTTTACGACCTTCCAAGACAAGAAAGTTGAGAAAAATTGGCATGCCGGCGTCTCCAGTTTTGAACGTCATCCTATTGCGACAACAGCCCCGGCAACGACCGCTGCTGCTGCCTTCCCGTTAAGGTTGCCGCCGCGGCTAAAGCAGCCGCCGTCGTCACTAGAGGGTTCGTTAGGGCCGAGAGTGGCAACGTGGCCCGGAAACTCCCGTTAGTGGGGAACGTGGAGCGGCCGACGAAAGACAGAATGAACGAAATGAACGGAATGCGCATTGGAAAGCGAACCTTCAAAGCGGCACAGCGTCTCCTAAGCGCAAAGAAGGAGTGAAGACAGGCACGCCAATCTGCATTCGGGTGCGTTCTTTCTTTCCACCCGCGCCGTCGCCGCGTAAGCTCTCGCGCTCCCGGCCAGTACGAAACGCACCGTTGCCGCCAACGTTCAGCAAGCAGCCGACTCGAGCGGAAGCGAGCGAACGAGCTTCCTGTGGCCGCGTCCCGCGCCGCCTTCACGCGATCGGCGAGTAGCGCAGCCGAGGGCATCGAGACGGCTGCGAGGCGCTCGCGGACGACGCCGTGCTGCACTCTCTCCGGGCCGGCGTATCCGCAACTGGGCGCGCGTGAATTCTCGATGGCTGCCGTCGGCTTGCACGTGCGCAGCAGAACGGTCGTGAATAGGATGCTGGAAACATAACTTTTGAAGCTCTTCCCTCGGGAGCGGACGCGTTGCCGGTTAAGGAATATTGAAAGGACTGTAAGCAGCTGTCACTAATATTAAGAGTGCTGCTTTTCTTTTGCTGCCAGCTCAAGGCTCGCACAAAGGCGCACGCACCAAGGCGGTCGTATCACCGTATCACTTCTTTCTGAGCTTCGCTGGCTCCCACAAAACATCTGATCGACTCATCGGTCGCTTCAATCGCTTGCGCAAGACTACCTATCCGACTTCCTAACTCCTCCTCACCTTTCCGATGTGCCCTTGCTCGACCCGCTCCTCGGCTTCCGGTCGTCTGACTGTTGCTTACACTAGACTGAAATATTCAATTGTTCAAACGTGAGGCTCGTATGCTGCGAAAGTCTGGATCTCGCTTCTGACTTTGGCCATCACCTAAAATGACTTTGCATCCGTCAGGTCAGTTCGCATCTCTTCAGTTCAGTCTTCTCTGCCCCCTGTGAACTTGTCCGCTTGTTCCCTACGTGCAGGTGCTCTCGCACGCATGATTCAGTGTGCGTACAAGATCCACGATATGCACAAAATGCAAGATTACGTGCATGTCCTCAAGTATCGATATTGCTTTCTTTGCAAGGACTAGTAAAGTGCCTAGATATAGATCAAGTTCTCTAATGGAGATGTAAAACAGAGCTATTGCCATTATTATAATAGTCATTACAATTTTCTCGAGCAAATGTACAACCACTACGGGG
This sequence comes from Cristatella mucedo, assembly GCA_009760855.2. NCBI lineage: Eukaryota > Metazoa > Bryozoa > Phylactolaemata > Cristatellidae > Cristatella > Cristatella mucedo. Next base: position 6,954,809 of record WPIO01000015.1, read on the forward strand.
TCTACAAGAAGGCAGTGGCTAGAGTGAGCCTCCTCTGATTATGTTTCTGCATTCCGATAGCTGCGCTCGAGAGGAACTTCCGTTCGCGAGAATTGAAGCGTTTCGACGGATAACCACAACAGCTGGCATTTTACTGAGTGAGTATACTGTGGTCTGAGAATGTGCTTCTAAACTGCACTCATTGCTACACCGGGCTAGTAAAAAGTATTATTACAGGTGAGGAAGCGTGTCTGATGCTGGCAAAGCCATCGCCTGGTAGCACATCACCTTTGTTTGTCATTCAAGCCGTCGGAATCTGCTGCAGCAACTGAGAAACTGAATGCTTGCCTTGCCGAAATTCGATCCTGGATGTCGGAAAACTTCTTGAAACTAAATGATGATAAAACCGAACTGCTGTTCATAGGTCATCCTAAGCGTGCGGCTGGATTAAAATGCTTTGCTCTCCTAATAGGTGATGCGGTTGTGCAACCATCACCACGTGCTCAAGATTTTGGTGTCGTTTTCGACAGCTGCCTCAATTTTAAAAGCTTCATTCAGAAGACTGCTTCTACAGCTAGCCATCACATCCGATCCCTATCCAAGATTAGGAGCTGTCTTTCACAATAGCCTGCAAAACATTTAACTACCTCCTTAGTTCTGTCTCGGCTTAATTATTATAATTCCCTTTTGGCTGGGCTACTAAAGAAAGCAACTATGCCACTGCAGCTGACTATGAATATGGCTGCAAGGCTAGCCTTCAAGTCCAAGAGATTTGAGCAAGTGTCTCCTTTGCTAAAAGAGCTAGGATGGATGCCGGTTGAGCAAAGGATACAAAGCAAAGTTCTCATGCTGACCCAAAAGGCCCGCCACGGCTTGCCTCCATCGTAGTTAACTGAACAGCTGCACCAGTTTCAGCATCTTTGAGCCCTCAGATTCTGTGTTGACAATAAAGCAGCTGTTCCATTCCTCCGCTTAATGACCGTTGGCGACAGAAGCTTTAGCTCTGTGGGTCTTAGACTATGTAACTCGCTTCCAGCATTTAGTGGGTCGATGTGATTCGTCCTTGATGTGCTTGTGCGTGCTGACACTGTGCATGCTGCCACTAACCACATTTGCATGCTGACCCTGTGCATGTCACCCCTAATCATATTATTCATTTCGTTTGTTTTTCAAGCATGATTTTACTTACCATTCAATTGCATTTCACTTTACAGCAAATGTAAAGCGCCTAGAGAGAGATTAAGTTCTCTGAGGGTGCTTTATCAAGTTAATTATTATTATTATTATTATGATTCTTACGCAACGACAACTACTCTCTTGCCGCCGACTATGGCTTATCCTAGACGTACGACGCTGCAACTGCGCAATCTCACACAATTTTTTCTCTCCTGCGACTGCTCTCCGAAATGCCTACCGTTCGCCCAAGCAAGCCCCAATCGGAAATGTCGACTAACGGCCACTGGCGTTTCTGCCAGTCAAGTTTGGCCCCACTCAGAGAATCGTGGACCACGTGCGGCGCGTCCACTGGTCGAGTTGAAGCATGAAAATCCGGTTCTCTCCTAGATGAGGTGAATGTGCGCATGCGTTCTCATAAACTCTTCAGCGTTCCCGCCGAGCGGAGAGCACACACGGAGACGGATCGAGTCGCGCCGACCTAGAAAGCTCGCACAAAAGCGTTAACGGCTTTCGGTCTGCAATGCGCCAGCAGTCATCAGACTCAAAAGGCGAGCAGAAAAGCTTTAGCTCTGCAGGTCCTTGACTGTGGAACTCGCTCCCACAATTCTTACGCAACGACATCTACTCTCCAACTGCCGACTATGGCACATCTTTTTCAGCGGTCCTGAACTGCTACTTCTATGCTACTCACTACCTCAACTGCTCTCCTAACTCTGCTATGCTTCCCACTTTCTCTTTGTTGCGTGAGACGAAGTCTGTTGGCTATCGAATGCGTACCGAAAGCCGCTTAGGCTGTGAGTGCACTATACAAAACTCTCCTGCGTAACGCCCACATGGACTTTATGACTTTGTGGAGTTACTGACGGAGATACATTACATTACAGAAAAGAAATAGCCAGAAGCGCCGCCGCCGCCGAAGTCGGCCGACAATTGAGACTGTGCGGTTGGCGAAGAGTTGGCGCCCTGCAGGAGAAATTAGCTCGCCCGGTGCTGACGCACCGACTTCTCGGCGGCGGCGCATTGGGCAGCGAGCCAGCGACAGCTCCACGACGGACTTTTTAGAGGCAGCTTGTGTTTCCTCTCTCTCTCTTTCTCTGTCTCTGTCTCTGTCTCTGTCTCTGTCTCTGTCTCTGTCTCTCTCTCTCTCTCTCTCTCTCTCTCTCTCTCTCTCTCTCTCTCTCTCTCTCTACCTTCATCTCTGTCACTATCTCTCTCTCTCTCTTTCTTTCTCTTTCTTCTCCTCTTTCTCACTTTCTCCCTCTCTATCGCTCTCTCTCCAACGCTTAATTTCTCTCTCTCTCCCTACCTGTCTTCCTCTACCTGTTTCTCTTTCTAGCTGTCTCTCTCCCGCAGCTGGTCTCTCTCTCTCTCTCTCTCTCTCTCTCTCTCTCTCTCTCTCTCTCTCGTTCACTCTCCTTCTCGCTCGGGGCTTCCTTGTATGCTGTGCTAAGCTTTTGCACGCCGAAGGAAGAAACGTTCATTTTCTTAAGCTATCTCAGTTAAATTCGGTCTGCATTAGAGTACTGTAACACATTAGGAATGAGTAGGCGTACATGCCGAGCAATACATAGAGGGTCCGCGATGCGCGGTGGCTGCGGTGCAGACGAGGCATAGCGGCGGCGTCGCCAACGCGCCTCTTGACCAGCCCGTTTCATTCTCAGCCGTTGCTTTGTCGTCGCCAATCAGATTGTCGAGCGGCTAAATATTTACCGTGACTCCGGCAGCGACAGCTCTGGTGGAGTTTTACGGAGGCACGAGCATGAACGCAAGCTGTTAAGGAGACTCGACTTTTATTGCTCTCATAGTGTGCATAAATATATATATATATTTGTTTATTTATTTATTTACTTATTTACACATATATATGTGTTTGTGTGTGTATGTGTTTGTGTGTGTGTGTGTGTGTGTGGGTGTGTGTGTGTGTGTGTGTGTGTGTGTGTGTGTGTGTGTGTGTGTGTGTGTGTGTGTGTGTGAGCTTGACGAATCAGCGCAGCTCCGGGGGCCTCATACCGTATACTTAGTGGCCAAACACTTCGCTGTATCCATCGCTTAACCATTAGCTGCAGGTGAGGCATTCGCGCTAATTTCAATAGCAGCAGGCACGCACACCTCGGTCCTAAAGTATGTAAGTAAGCACCTGGTGGCGCGGAATCGACCCGGCACTGTAGGTGACAGTCTTCGGCGCTCGCACCGCACGGAGGATGGTCGACGGGCACCGGAAATGGTAGCCACGTACTGACTGCCGCCGCCGCCGCCGCCGCTGCCGCCGCCGCCGCCGCCACCACCGCCGGACCACAGGCCGACGAGCAGAGCTACTCGCTGTTCGCCGCGATGCCGACTAGTTACGTTGAAGTCCATGAAGTACTGCGAGACTTGTGAAGACGGGCTCAGAGCTAGGGTTAGGTGAAACAGTAAGTGAGAGTATCACAATAGCGGACACTAAATCGAAGGTTTTCCGTACCCAACGGTAACGCAATGGACGTGACTTCAGACAGCGGACCACAGTCAGCTCTATTGACCTCTCTCTCTATCTCTGTCTCTATCTCTATCTCTCTCTCTCTCTCTCTCTCTCTCTCTCTCTCTCTCTCTATCTCTCTCGAGCAAAAGACCGCTGCCGCAAGCGCTATGCACCGCGGACGCTCAATCGCTCTATCCGCGTCACCCGGTGTGAATAAAAAAAGAAAGTAAGTAAAAAGAAGTAGCCGGCGCTGCGGACGCGACCGGAGGTAATTCTCGCTTGGTATTTACAGCGTTGTCTTGACGCTCTGTGATGTTATGTAATGTAATGTATCTCCGTCTGTAACTCCACAAAGCCATAAGGACTATGTAGGTGTTACGCAGCAGATTTTTGTATAGCGTAATTCACAGCCTAAGCGGCTTTCGGTACGCATGCGGTAGCATACAGCCTTGGTCTCACGCAACAAAGAGAAAGTGGGAAGCATAGCAGCGTCAGGAGAGCAGTTGACGTGGTGATTAGCGTGGAAGTAGCAGCTCAGGACCGCTGAAAAGATTCTTGATACCTTTTTATAGTCATTCCAGTTTCCTCTTCGCTGCTTCGCGCTGTCAACTGTCTACTGTTCTACTGTCTTCGCTGCTTCGTGCTGTCAACTGTCTACTGTTCTACTGTCTTCGCTGCTTCGTGCTGCCTTCCGGGAGAATTTCAAGAAAATACTGATACAGTTTTTTCCGAAAGATGAATACTTATTCAGGGCCTTGTTTGTGCCTTTGAAAGACAACTCTGTTGGGACTGAGATCGGTAGTTCTGACTTTCGCATAAAAGAAAAATAATTGTGCAACCCACGTCTACAACGGATGTAAACAGGAAGCAAAATATCTACAAATAGAAAATCTACCAATCTCTGCAGCATATGTGACATTTATCCCAATTTTTTGAAGCTTGAAAGATTGCAAGACATGCTTGATGCACCCTTAGGTCCATTCTTGTGACTTATGTACAGCTTCATTTCCAGCGGGCTTTAGCTTTGTAAATCCATAACTCGGCTAATACTCTAAGTACCGGAGTGAAATTCGGAATGACAATTCAGCTCTGCTTGTTATAACTAATGCTACTCAATTTGATTTCAGTTGGATATATTTGTATACTGTCTATTACTTTTATATTTTGATTTATTTGGTATCCATGACTACGGACACCAAAGCTCCAAGATATTTGATGACACATACATCAAAGTGTATACGTAATGCAGTTGCTCGAGAGCCGCAGTCATTCGCCACAAATACCAAGAAGTGACAGATGCAAGTCCTTGAAAATACATTACACTTGTGGGTGAAACTAGTGCCCAGAAGTAAAGCTAATGGTTTGCAAAGCGGTGAAACGAGGCAAGATCAGTTAGACCAATCAATGATGCATTAAGATAAGTTAGACGATCAATTAGATGATCAGTTAGATGATCAATAGATGCTGCAAGATCAGTTAGAACATGACTGACTGCTATAAATAAATAAATAAATAAAATTCATTTATACAGCGCCCCAAGAGAACTTAATCTCTATTCAGGCGCTTCACAAATGCCTTGGGGCTCGAGCCTACGACCTCAGTCAGACCTTGGTCGGGGCGAGCACCTTAACCGCTAGACCAAACCGGCTCGGCAAACTATTATTCGCTTTTCCGACATCAAGCTAGGCGGCATCGTACTACCCGCTTTTCTCAGTCAAATCGTTTAGTTATGCCTCGAGCCAACCACTAATCCGTTGGAGATAGCACACCTTTATTTCGTATGCTCTCAAAGCGTGGAGCTCGCTCCCGACAGACTTCGCGACACTACCTAACTCGACGTTTAAAAAGAAGCCAAGAACGCACCTGCTTCTCGCAGAATTTGCTGAGTCCACTTGTCCATGCCGAGACTTTATGTAAAACTACGAATTACTAGAGCTCACAGCCTACGGAATCACTTCGCTGAGTAACAGTAGAATTACACGTCTATTACAAGTCACTCCTCGAAGTACTGATCGTCATCCTGCCGCGTAATTGAGAGAAGAACTGACACAATTTTTCGCTTCAGTTATAAGTGTAGTAGAGTTGGTATTTGCACTTTGAATCTTTGCATGCCACCTTCAAACAGCATTGACCTTAATCTGACACTGTAATTTTCACCACGAATTGATTGCAAGGTTCGCTGAGTTCATTTACGCAGACAAGGGAACGCAAAGCAAAGCAATCGCGTGTCAACAGCGGCCTCTTAAAAACACAAAATAGAAAACGAACGACGTTGGCCAGTCTCATTCCCGAGTCTCATTCCCGAGTCTCATTGCCGAGTCTAATTCCCGAGTCTCGGAGTCGCGCATCAATGCCGCTGACACAGCTTAACTTAGAGCTCGGGGAGCCGCCGTGAGCCTAATAAAGTGAGGGTGAGAGTCATGGCCTCTCTATGCTTCCCGTTTCACTTGTCGACACTCACTGCAGTTCTTACGCTGACCCACAAGGTCCGCCGCGGCTTGGCTCCTTCCTACCTAGCTAAACTGCTGCACCAGTTTCAGCCTGTTCGCGCCCTCAGGTCCTGTGTGGACAATAAATTAGCTGTCCCATTCCTCCGCTTAAAGACCGTTGGCGATAGAAGCTTTAGCTCTGCAGGTCCTAGACTGTGGAACTCGCTTCCAGAATTCTTACGCAACGACAACTACTCTCCTACTGCCGGCTATGGCACACCCTTTTCAGTGGTCCTGAGCTGCTACTTCCATGCTACTCACTACCTCATCTGCTCTCCTGACTCTGCTATGCTTTCCAGTTTCTCTTTGTTGCGTGAGACGAAGTTTGTTGGCTACCAAATGCGTACCGAAAGCCGCCTAGGCTGTGAGAGCGCTATTTAAAACTCTCCTGCGAAACACCCACATGGTCTTTATAATAATAATAATAATAATAATTATAATGCACTTGATAAAGCGCCCCCAGAGAACTTAATCTCTTTCTAGGCGCTTTAAATTTGCTGCAAAGGGAAATGCAATTGAATGGTAAGTAAAGTCATGCTTGAATAACAAACAAAATGAATAATATGGTTAGGGGTGACATGCATAGGGTCAGCATGAAAATGTTGTTAGTGGCAGTATGCACAGTGTCAGCACGCATAAGCACATGAAGGGCAAATCACAGGGGCCCACTAAATGCTGTCCTAAATAGGCGTTTTTGACTTTGTGGAGTTACAGACGGAGATAAATAACGTTGACTTTGCAGTTGGCCTGAGCTGTGCCTACTACCTAGCTGTGCCTCTAGGCCAATGAGCCGTAAGAGTTGTGCATGTGTGTGTGTGTGTGTGTGTGTGTGTGTGTGTGTGTGTGTGTGTGTGTGTGTGTGTGTGTGTGTAAGTGCGCGTGAATGTGCTTCTGCTCCCCCACACACAAACATACACACACGCACACGCACACGCACACGCACACGCACACACACACACACACACATACACACGCACACGCACACACACACACACACACACACACACACACACACGCGCACACACAACTCTTACGTGCGCGTGTGTGTGTGGTTGTTTGTGCGGCTGTGTGTGCGGTTTTTGTGCGGTTGTGTGCGTGCGTGCGTGAATGCGTGCGTGCGTGCGTGCGTGTGTGGTGTGTGGTGTGTGTGTGTATTTGTGTGGGGGGCTACCGACGGCATGTCTGCGTGCATTGGGGTTAGCTCGCGAAAGGTGTAAGCCTGGATATGAATATCAGGGCTTCACTGGCATTCGTCGTGCGTCGGCCAAGACTAGCGCTGTTAAGAGCTCGCTGTATTTGTGGTCCAGCCCTGTCCAGACGCGTAAGTCGGTGCCCGCTTGCTTGTGCAAAAAAGGGATCGTGGATCGCGTGCTGCTCCGTCGGTCGGTGCCTGCCTGCCAGTGCACGCAGGCACGCGAGTTAGTAAGAGCTGACTACTGCCGGACGCACTTGCGCTTGCGACCAGCCAGCAGCCGGAGCGTCGGGCCATCGTGCATTTCTCTGCCGAACAGGCGGTCCGACTGGTCTGGTCTGGTCTGACTGGTCGCCAGGCGGCGCTTATACGCCGCCTGGCGACCGCCGGGTTGAGGTGCACTGCTCATGCTGGGAAGGGCGCTGGCTACGTCTGCTGACCTCGTCCGAGCAAAACCCGCCATTTGCCTGCTCTCTGCCATTGTCGGCGGCTCTGCATAGCAAGGCGATCGCAGGAAATGCTGCGAAGGCAGGCTGGCTGGCTGGCTAGTGCCTCTCAAAAAGTACCGCTGTCCCCCTAGGGCAGTACCGATGCCGTCTCACGAAACAATGCCTTTTGTCGATAGCAAGCTCGTTAGGAGCCAGCGGCGATCACGTTTCTGGAGAGTAGAGTTTCGTCGCTCTGCTGAAACAGCGAGACTTCAGTTCCGGGCATCACGTGGTTTAAATGAGAGTTCACCGCCTGCTGAATCGCATCGCCGAGTCACACCCGGAAGTACTGCGGGCCATCTTACGCCATCTTGCCGCGTGACGTAAGTGCGTGACAGGTGACGGACAGACTTTGTAGTTTCGATTGATAGGGAGACAACTGTATTATCTCAATGTTCCTCTCAATTTGCAGTTCCGTACTCGGGCCAGGCGGTGACTTCTGCCCAAAGTTCAAGTCACCAGCTTTTGTAGCTTCTCAGGTCACCCACAATTCGAACATCCACAGAGAGACCCACAAAACCAGCCTAAGTTCCGCCTTGTTATCTATCTTGTTACCCTTAATACTCTGCCAAAGCTTGAACGCGACAAGCGCACATAGTCCTTGTAGAAGAGAGCGTGTGATGTGCCCGCTACAGAATGGCACCTACAGATTACACCTGGTCGTGTACGAACGCACGGGCCTGGCAGCGCCAGGACCGTCCGTTCGTGTGCTTGATACTCTGCTCAGAAGTCTGTTTGGCGTAATAGAAAATACGCTGCAGATCTCCTTGCTAAGCTTATATCATACCTCGGACATTGAGCCGCCACGGCTCTCTAGGTAAGGCGGTTGCTTTTCACGACCTCGATCCCGAGGTCGCAGGTTCGAATACTGTGGTAGGTGATTCTGCAACGCCGCTGCAAGCGGTGGTGATAGCCGTAAAGGCTCTTCTGTCGCTATATAGAAGAGGCTGTTAAATAAGCTAGCATTTTATTACTTTTTTAACAAATCAAAAATCAAGTCCCGTAAATTGGAACAAAAGGGCCGATGCATTTACTTTTGAGGCTACGCCGATTCAACAATCTTAGTATGCGGGCATGTGGACTTTGTTGACATTCAAGGGTGAGTGGATTCTAGCTTTGGAACTTCTATAAAATCACGAACAGCAGTCTAAGAGAAAAATGTCTTTTTGGGCACTCCAATACGTTAACAAGGAAACATGTCAACTGATTAAGGATGTCATAACCAATTTCAGTTGGGACAGCAGGCCCATAAAAGATGATTGATAGGGACGGAGCAAATGCTGTTAGCAACATGTGGTTTTGTATTACCCTCATAAGTGCTGTAAAATTGAGTATTGTCATCATGTCAGTCGATAGTGGATTCCTAACTTGGTCAGATTAGGAGCTGACGACACCATCTCCAAACTATTTAGCTTAGCTGGAGGCATGCAATGCGATTCGAGTCAGAGTCAGAGTAGCGGGTGATACTAGGCAAAGCCCCAAAAAAGACGTGCTCCTGCTAAGTAAAGAGACTTGAAATTGAGCGACAGCGACCTTCAAGTCAGTGAGCTGCTTTATGATGAGCTAGCGCAAACAAATGAGAAAAGATGTACAACGACAGTTGTTCATCACATTCACAACAAACGCCAACAACTGCGAGCGTCTTCTTTCGCAGGCAGAAAGACGCGTGCCATTTTGAATCTAAAAAGTTCAGAGAAACTGCTTGGTAAATCAACCATGTTATGAGGGTCGCCTAAGGTATTTTGCAGATCCTATCGTTCTGAATATGACAATTGCGTCCGGACTTCGTGCTCCATGTAAGGCGATGCCTGCTGGGCGTCCATAACTACGCGTGAGTCGATACACATTGGCAGTTAAATTGATGTTCAATATGGATGCGATCCGCAGCTGAATTTCACTCCCAGACTGCTGCTTGAGTTTAATACCGACACTGATTGCTCATGTTGCGCAGCAGCACGGCAGTTGAAAATATCCTGAATGAGTTTGCACCTTTGAATAAACGATACAGTCGTCTCACGTTTATCGCGGTTAATCAGTTCCAGGCTCTACCACGATAGTTGAATTTCCGCGAAATAGGATTATGCATTTATAAATCGAATATTTTCGTAGTTAAAGCATGGAAAACCTGTTCATGACTTTCTAGATACGGTTTTTAAATAATTAGAACCCAAAGCCCTTATGGCGGGTGGGAAGCACTGATAAATTAGCTGAGAGTAATCACTGTGGGTAGAAAATAGAAGCCGCTAAGCTGGAAGCGACGGCTGCGCGTCCATGTACAGTCAGATTGCTCACTTTGCAAGGTTCGCTAAGACCAGGTTCACAGCCTAGGATGCGCAGAGCGATGCAACCGCGTGTCATCGACGGCCTAAATTATAGAAAAGTAAAGCAATAGGCAGGTTTTCAGTATGATGATTAGCAGGGTCGCACTTACGACGTCAGTTGATATGTCAAAGTGAATGTACAAATCCTCCAACATGAGGAGAGATCAATTTCTTGCATGCATAATCAAAACATCAGAAAAGTATGAAATAAAGGACTGCTTGATACGGGGGTATCTTACTAGCACTATTGGTACCTTTGCTTTGATCCCTCCCAGCTTTCCAGCACGTTGAATTTTCTCAACTCTCTTTCTGTAAGTATTGATGACATCCGCACATGGTTGGCAGGAATTTTTTTTAAATTGAATAATGATTAAACCAGCTTACTAGTTATAGGTAAAATAAGTGTGATTCAGATATCGGAAAAGTGAAGGCTCAAAAATGGCTCTGCCAACATATGTCCCTTTGAGTCGGTACGAAATCTAGATTTCATATTCCAGAGTGACCTGTCATTGGACGATCACTTTAGGTCCACAATCAAGTCTGCATACTTTCAGCTAAAAAACGTTTCTAAAATTTGGGCTTGTTTAGATAAGGATGCCGCATCTAAATTGGCCCATGTAATTTGTCACATCCCGTCTAGACTTTTGTAACTTACTGCTTGCTGGCCTACGGGCGTGTGCATTCAGGCGATTGCAGCTGGTGCAAAACTCCGCAGCTAGGCTTGTCTGTCGTGAGCGTTGCAGTTGCCACATTACTCCACTTCTCGCCGACCTGCACTGGCTACCAGTCAAGCAACGGATTGACTTCAAGGTTTATTCGCCCACTTTTAGATCACTTCGTTCTATGGCTCCAACCAATCTCTCAGATATACTACCCCATCAGGCCAAGCATCGTACCACCCGCTTTTCGGAATCCAGCAGTCTAGAAATACCTCGTACAAACCTTAAATCCTTTGGAGACCGTGCATTTAGTTCGTATGCTCCCAAAGCCTGGAACTCCCTCCCGACCTGCGTCAGAACATCCCCTGACCTGACCACATTTAAAAAGAACTACAAAACACAACTATTTAGGACAGCGTTTAGTTGGTCCTTGTGATTCGTCCATCACGTGGTTGTGCGTGTGAACACTGTTGCATGCTGCCACTAACCACACTTGCATGCTGACCCTGTGCATGTCACCCCTAACCATGCTATACTTATTGTTTATTGAGCATGCAACCACTAACATCTCGATCATTCATCATTGCAGCAACTGTAGAGTGCCTAGAAAGAGATTAAGTTCTCTGAGGACGCTTTATCAAATGTGCTATTATTATTAATATAATTATTGCCAATGGTAACTGGATTCGGTAGGATACACAGAAGTTTAACAAGAACTTGTAAATATTCTCGTCGCATCCAAAGAATGAATACTAAAATCAGCTAAAATTCCAACGGAATTCAAGTACAGCTGACTGCCTGTTTCATGCCTCCGGCTTTCATGCAGCCTTCGCCATAAATTTGGGCATAGTGAGTTTGTAGACTTTATAATTCAGGTACGGTTAAAATTAGTAGCAGTCTGCAGTCATAATACGGCTGATTTAACACTCAGCCGTCTTGAGTCGTTTGGATTTTACCTGGGTCTCGTTGCCCGGCCGCTATTACTATGGCCTATATCTTCCTACGAGGTTGCGTCAGGAGAGATCTTGGACTGCTGAGCCAGATTCCTAGGCAACAATAACCACTTGCTTCAACTCGAAGATACATTCAGAGCCATAGGCCGAAGTCCAAGGGGCGAAGTGTGTGGCATCTGCCCGCGCTCTCTCACCGAAGGTAAACATTCGTGACGCTCAGCCTATCTGTTATGTTTGTGACCGCTGGGCGCACTCAGCTTCCAACTTAGCAGCCCGGCGGACAGATTCCACGGACATCCAATCTAGTTGCACCTGAATTCAATCTAGAATATGCGACGCAAACTTATAGATTCGACCGTACATTTCTGAAAGCCTTTGTGACGTGCCTAGAAATATTTCACACCGTCGCACTCACGGGGTTGCATGGAAATCATAAAAAGTGTGATAATATAACGAATTGCAAAAGCGGGAGAGGGGGAACTCTCTCGATCTATCTAAAATGCACTAAAACCCCCGCGCTTCACCTTAGATCAACTGAAGATTTTCATAAAAGAAAATTTCAGAAAATTTCACTCAGAAATTTTCAGTGAAAGTAAACTGTTTAGCTTACAAATTTTAATTTAGCCTTCAAAATGTCAAGCCGCGTTCACGTGGTCTGGTCTAACGCATTGCTGTCGACTGCTATTGCCTGAACCGATACTGCCAACCGGACGCTGAGCTCAAAGCTTTCCCTGTCCTATTAATGGGGCACAGACCCTTGTGCTCATACGCCTGCCGAACGTCACCGACAAAGTCATTATGTACTACTTCCAGTTTATGAGCAACCACTGAATTCGCTTTGGGAAAAAATGCAATTATAGGCTATAATATTTCATTTCTCGCGGATTTTCTCCCTACACGAAAGTCTCGCAGATCTTCTGCCGGCCATTGCACGAAAATTCTGTCTCCGCCTCTGTTGCTATTTCAATAAAATAAACAAAATTAAAAAATAGCTTAATTTTCAATTGCACGTTGCAATAAATTATATGCATGACATTGTACAAGCTCATCACAATGGTAAGACAATTCTCTGGAATGCACTGCAAGCGACTAACATGGCCCGGGCCATCTGCAATACAATGTTCGGTGTCTATGATTCCACAAAACCACAAAGACTACGCGGGTGTTACGCAGAAGAGTTTGTTATAGCACACTCACAGCCTCACTGGCTTTCGGTACGCATTCGGTAGCCAACAGACTTTATCTAAAGCAACAAAGAGAAAGTAGGAAGCTTAACAGAGTCATGAGAGCAGATGAGGTAGTAAGTAGCGTGGAAGTAGCAGCTCAGGACTACTGGAAAGGATTCGCTATATTCGGTAGCAGGAGAGTAGTTGTCGTTGCGTAAGAATCTTTAAAGTTAGTTCCACAGTCTAGGACCTGCAGAGAAAAAGCTTCTGTCGTCAACGGTCTTAAAGAGGAGGAATGGAGCAGCTAATTTATTGCCCATAAAGAGTCTGAGGCCACGAGGAGGTTGAAACTGGTGCAGCAGTTGGCTAGGTGTTCAGAAGCCAAGCCATGGCGGGTCTTGTGGGTCAGCGAAAGAACTTTATATCTGTTTACCAATCGGCAGCCACCCTAGCTCTTTTAGAAAAAAAGACATGTGGTCAAACCTCTGGGATTTGCAAACTAGCCTTGCAGCAAACTGGCGATTCATTCCGACCGGCCACAAAGTCGCCTGCAATTGGCCAAGAGAAGCTGCAGTTTTAATTTTGAAATTAGCTGCACAGTGCGTGAAGGCAACTCAAAAAAGCTGCAGCTGGTCATGAATATACTGCAAGGCTAGTTAGCCAATCCCAGAGGGTTGGCCATTTGTCTCCTTTGCTGAAGGGGCTTCAATGGCTCCCGGTTGATTAACACGTACAGAAAAAAGTTTTACACTCACACACGACACCCCTTCGCTCTATAATACGTGGCTAAACTACTGCATCAGTTTAGTCTACTTGCGTCCTCAGGTCCTTTAAGGACAATCAATGAGCTGTTCCATTCATACGGAGAGAGAGAAGAGAAGATAGCAAGATAGAGCGATAGAGAGAGAGAGAGAGAGAGAGAGAGAGAGAGAGAGAGAGAGAGAGAGAGAGAGAGAGAGAGAGAGAGAGAGAGAGAGAATACACGGTTCTAAGTGACACCGTATCTAAAACGAAAATAAAACTGTATTTGACACATCAACTTTGCAACCATCTGCAAAATCAAGTTCAAGGACTTTACGGTCATACCAGCTACACTTGCGAAACCGACAGGCATAGGAAGACTAGCGTCAGTTAAAAACAGCCAGTCGGCTTATGTTCCAAATTTCACGTCGTCGGGATGCCAATTGGCCGTTCTGCATACTTTTCCAGGAAACAATATTTAAAGTGTTCAGGCAGCAGATTTCGAGTTGCCAGCATAAACCTGAGCTTGCGGATAGCACGTACCTCGATGGTGAAGGCCTATAAAAAATTATGGACATCAGTGGCCCGACCTGTTGAACGATCCGTCTAGAGGAGCTCCGGGGTTAGGCGGTCATCGTTACTAATGACAATGAGATTGCGCGACCCCTTTCCAGGATTCATCTTGGCAGCCTCTGGAGCCGAAACCGTACGTTTTGGAAAAGTGCAAAGGCGACTGCCGACCAAGGGACGACCGACGACCAATCAAGCGAGAGCCTGGCATGCAATACTTGCAAGAGACCAGGAATGATTGGACAACTAACTGCATTGAAAAAGGCGTTGACTCGCCTTCAAAATAAAGACATGCTCGTTCGGCAGTGATCACAACAGTACACGATGGCTGGCAAGCGCGCGACGAAGCCTGTGTAATGGCTGGCAGCTGGACGACGAGGAGCTTCATGCTCGTAAGCTTCCTCGCCAGGACAGTAATCTGTGCGCACCCTTCGACTCTCGGCTGATTGCCCCTGCTCCTTGCCTTCGGTCGTTTTTTTAACAACGTACACTTTCTTCTACCCTCGGCATTCTTAATGCTCGCCTTGCCGCACTCGATCATGTAGTTGCACATCTCAATCTCCATTGTAATCTCTAACCTCTCGAACCAACTAAACTCTCGTAGACTGGCGTACCACCGAGCACCCCATCATTTTTGTGCTTGGAAGCATCGTACACTGCCACGCATACGCCTGCACGTCGGCACGAAGACTTGGTCTTTGGACACTCCGGCGACACATATGAGTCCTAGCTGATCTGACAACCTCTCTCTGTATAGCGACAGAAGAGCCTTTACGGCTATCACCGCCGCCTGCATCAGCGATATAGGATTGTCCACCGTAGGATTTGAAACCTCGACCTCTGGACCGAGGTCGGCAAAAGCAATCGCCTTACCAAGTGTGCCATCACGGCTGAGGCATGAGATTGCGCTCACCGGACTCATTATTAGTCGGAGTGAGTCCATGCAAGCATTGGATTATGAGTCTATCATCAGTTTTAGGGTTGCACACCTTTTTGACGGCTGCTTTGATAGCTCGACATGTAACGAGTTCGGGCTTGTTACAATTACAAAAGGGCAGCTTCTTGGCTACAGCTCTTTTTCATTTACACCGCAGCACCTCTTAATCGGGGCGGTGCCTGCTATCCGGACTACAATGATTTGAGAAGGTATGATGAAATGGTCTCCACAAGGCTGTTCTCATACAGTCTAACTTGTCCTGATTTGCCTAATTGCGGCTCCATATAACTGCTACAACGTTTTAATCATAGCTTTTGTTAGCATACCCTTTCCCAAGACAAATTGTGTTTCTCTGTGAAATCCATCAATGCAGTGCCAAGCCTTTTTGCAATATGTCGAAGCACTCAAACTTCTTTTTAACAAATTGCTTTCCATTAACTTCCCATAAAAGCATCACTTACTTAAGGGAAGCCTTTTGAATCGCCATCACCTAAATATTATATATAGCGTGCACTACGAGTTGCTATGAATCTCTCATACATCCGAAGTGCCCCTGCACTTTTCATGCCACCACTATACCCATCGCAGTTTATTTTTTTTAAATTGTGCTGTCCTAAACCTGTTTGGAAAGCTCTGCATTGCTTGCTGAGTACTTCCAGAGCAAGGATACGTCAATTCTTCAGGGAAGTAGTAGTAAGTAGCGACCCCATGCTGCGATTTCAAGCCAGCGGTCCATAAGTACAGTCAATGCATCACGAGTTGCTATGGATCTCTCACACATCCGAAGTGCCCCTGCACTTTCAATGCCACCACTATGCCCATCGTAGTTATTTTTACACTTGTGCTCTCCTAAAGTAGTGCACTTGTGCTCTCCTAAAGTCCCCCGAGTACTGTCAACGCCTACTGCGATATTTTCAGATCCGTCCAACGCTATCTCCTCGTACGCAATTTTAATCGTTGACTCCTCCACCACCTCTTACACTACATCCACTGTTTTGACATTCTTATCTTTTTGACCCGGGGCTTTAATGGGGTGGGCGTTCGTTCACCCGTCGGACCAACTTTTGACTGAGTGATGTGGGTTCGGCCTCGTGGTCACGGCAAGCTAGACTGCCCTACTCTGTTCACCTCAACCGCTTCATTTAACCTAGTTGCGCCACGGCATGCACTCAAGGCACCATATACGTACTGTGCGACAACACGAAGGAGACAAGACGACAATAGTGAGTAATTGACGAGCCCAGCCAATCTATCAGATATACTGCCCCATCAGCCTAAACATCGTAACACCCACTTTTCGAAATCTTATCGTTTACTTATACCTCGTCCGAGCCTCAAATCCTGTTGAAAGCGGTGCCTTTAGTTCGTTTTTAACTCCGAAGGCTCGGCGGAGGATGCGTAACTTACCGCTTGCCGAGCGGTGTAACATACTGCCGAATGTGGTTCGGTGGGCGTCTACACAAAAAGCGCAGGTCGCCATGAAATGTGTTTCTGGCGCTGACCTACTGACCTTCACTAAAGGGGTCGTGAGCTCGCGGCGTGAATTGGAAAGTGACAGACACAAATCGGTGATTTTGCAGAACTTTATTTGCAAGCGAAAAATTTTGCTGCGCGACTTGCTCAGTTTTATCTCCACAATCTCCGCAGGCTCTCAACAGCACAAGCGCTCTTGCTGTGGAAATACAGGGTTTGAACCCACGACCTCGAGACTGAGGATCGCCCACTAAAGGATTTCAACCACAACCCCGAGACCGAGGTCGTGGTTGGAATTCTTTAGTGGGCGATCCTTTATCGCTGCTGCAAGCGGTGGTGATAGCCGTAAAGACTCTTCTGTCGCTATACAAAAGAGGCTGTTAAGTCAGGTGGACCCAAATAAGACGGAGGAGCCTGAACCGGAGCCTGGACCCTGAGTAGACGTGAAGGCATGAATACCTCACACACTACACAGAGCGCTCTTGCGGGTACAGTTCGTCCTCTCACTTGAACTATTTACTTCAATAGCGGGGAACGACCCAAGTAGAGGGAACCCGAACAACCGGAAGCCACACCCTGACTGGAGGACAAGGGCTCCGCTTCCGCCTTATAGGCAGAAATACCTCACGCACTAAGCCGAACTACTGCCACTTAGCATCAGAAAATGCCTATGCCGGCACCACGTGCTCGCACAGGCGCAAAATGCAAAACATAAAGAGACAATGCGACTACGGGCGCTATTTGATCATATTCGGTGTCGTCCGCCGACCCCTCCTAGCGCTGCTTTGTCCTGTCCCGTCGCCCTCCCCCTCGCTTTCTGAGAAACGGGTCCGGCAACCAGCGGCGACCATCGGCAACTACCGGCGACTATCGGCAACTAGCGGCGACGGCATCGAAACGAAGCCGAAGAAAAAGCCAAAGAAACTGACGCCCTGAGCGAGCGTCGCTCTACTCTTAAATACCTTCGTCGAGACGAGAGTCTGGGGCGAGAGCTTAGTGGCGTGGAGCCCGGCCGGCATCGATCGACCATTGCGGTGAGGAAATAATGCCGTCCGTCACTCGACCTCCGAATGAGCAGCCCCGCCCAGTTTAAATTCCGAAAAGGTTCCAAACGAGCAGACCAATTCTAATTCGGCCGAACCACCGCAGGTGGTGCTGTGGGCGTGATGAATGTTTTTTACCCTATACGACATTTTTATTTTATCAACTCGCATCTTTTTCCCTTTTACAACATTTTTACTTTTTCAACTCGTTCTCGTTAACACTCGAACTCATTTCAAAAGTAAAAATGTTGTAAAATGAAAAAAACGCTCGTTTCAAAAATAAAAACATCGTATAGTGCAAAAAACATTCATCACTAGAATATCTGTTTTCAAAATCTTTATATATTATAGTAAAAAAATGTTGTTGCAATTTTATTTTTATTTAAATATCTTTTTTACTTCATATAGAAATGAGTGATGAAAAATATAATAGACAAATTAGTGAAAAATATCAAGACTATATTCGAAGACTAAAGGTTGCTGCTATTGAGAAATCTGGTGGATTGAAACCTAGACATCCAAAGAGTACTGACCAATTAGAAGAATTAATTAATTACCTTTGCAGAGACTCATGTGTGATGAGTGAAGTTTTTTTGATTATATTGATGACTATGAAGATTTATATCCAAGATGGGTTTGAAAAACTTTTAATAATTATAGGAAAACGGCAGATTTAAGAAAAAGATTTTTTCTTCAAAGATATGATGAAACAGTTGCATATAACATTAAAGTTAGATCATGTCTAACTCAGCTGAGTGATATGTAATTAAAATAGTAAATATAAGAGTAGCTTTAGGAGTTACAGTTTCTACAACACATATTCACACACATCCAGATATAACTAATGTAGTCTCTGTTCTCTCAGCTCTAACAGCAATGCTAATGGCAATTGATGGGGTTTTAGTTGAAATAGATAAAAGAAAAAGATTTACTCTTAATTCTAACTCAGAATTTATTTAAAAAATAACTGATGCTTTATCTGATGAAGTAGTTACAAAAGAAGAGTTTGACGATATTATAGCAGAACGTTCACAAAGAGAAACTACTTCTCTTGCCAAATAACTTGCAGTTCTTCTCTAACAAAACTTATCTTAATATCATTTATCCAAAAACGCGCCGGTTGTTTTTCAATACAATTATTCTAACAATAGTATGTGTAGACAAACTTCATATTGCATCTGTAGTTCTTCTTCTTTTTTCATTCTCTCCTTCACCAGGTTCTAGTAAATATCTAACAGTTGTTCCAAGTTCTAATAATTTTTCCTGTTCTCCAACTTTTCTATGATATTTTGGTATACTCAGTTTTACAGATTCTTTTTTTATCGCCTTTACAGGTTCTTCACCAATAGATCTTGTAACACCATTATTTAGATAATCAATAGTCTTTGGTAAATTATAAATCCATTCTTTATTTGTAGTATAATCTCCATTATTAATGTTTTCTAATTCCTTCTCATATTGCGCAATAAACGCTCTCTCTGCTACAGTTCTATTCATTCTTTCAACAAGTGCAACACTCTTTTTACTAGTAGCTTCTATAACTTGTGTTGCATGTCTTTTCATTTCTTTCATAAATTCTCCTTTAAACTGAGATCCAGGATCTACTGTTATCTTCTTTGGCCATTTCAATAAACTTTTTTCATGAATATCTATTATGGCTATATATTATCTATTTTACTTCTTTAGAAGACTTTGTTTTAAGTGCTCTCGAGTCTTTATATCTGCTAGCAACATCAATAACACTCAAAGCATATTTGTAACCAGAATCATTTGGCATATACAAAATGTCTGCTTGATGACCTTCATTAGGTTTAGCTGTACTAAAGAAACCTTTTGGAATTACTTTCGGTCTTGGTTTGAATATCTGGCTTACATCTGAGTCTGGATTAGGTTTCCCTTCCTTTTTCTTTCATTTTGAGTTAAAAATGACATTCCATAGAAATGGAAACATTTTGTGCTACTTGTTCGACATTATTTAGTGAAGTTGAATACTTAGAGTCAGGTCATCCAGTTTGCAAAAAGGTTAAACGAAGGTCAAAGTTAAAGTATGAAATGCGTTGCGATATTTGCGATTTAGATAGCACAGAAACAGAATTTGATTGCGGCATTTTAAGAAATAACAAAATAATCATTTGTGCAGATTGTTATTATACAAGGAATAAATATTCTAAGCAAAGACCTAAAAATTGTCGTATCGCTGCTAGGCTTTAGTTGTATACAGTTAGACGATCCAAAAACCATTGCACTTAGTATTATTAGTGGAGGACTATTTTTATTTGTCCAAGAATATGCAGTAGAAATATTAATAATATAATTCATTGCTCAAGGATTAAATGTAAATACAACAACTTCTGTTATTTTTTTAATGGTTCTATCAACATAGGATTTTGTTGCAGTATCAGAAGAATTAACAGGCTCAGCAACATTGATTATAGAGTTATTATTCATGTTTAAAAATTTGTTGTAGCAGGATAATTCTTCAATAACACATCTCGTTTTAATCCTCCATAAGTAACACAAAAATCGTCAGGTAAAACTGTTGGAGTAGTAAGACTAGAATTCCAATATGTAGAAGTAATAGCAAAACTATTCATATTTAAATCTCGTCATTGTATCTCCATATTTCTTTACATAATTAGATACTTGACTTACATTAACAGCATCTGTTGGATTAACACCTGGAGCAAGATTTGTAATTGGCCTATTCTGTAAATTTAAGGATGTACCACTATTTGCAATAAAATTTGCATCTGCATACGATTTCGTTACAGCATCACCATCATTAACAGGATCCATCATATTAATAATTCTATTTCCATTTGCATCAAGGTCTGATGGAATATAACCATTTATTCTACTTATGTAGTCATCACAATGATGTCTTTGACTCATCTATATAGTTATTAATTAAAATTTTCGATCTATCTAGCACTTCTTTAACAATAGGAACTATTCTAACAAATCTTCAAGGATCATCTTCTTCTACTACCTGAATCAAACATCTTCTTATATAATACTTTATATCATAACCATTTGCTTTCTTATTGTTAAATCTGCCATACTTGCTTATAATGTCAAACTCAAAATCAAAATACTTTTCATCTTTAAGTAATAGCATACAAATTCGTTCTTTAAGTGGCATATCCAAATCAGTATTAGGAATTCTTACATTACCCGCTGCTCCGTAATCTAGCGGAGGTTCTTCACAATTTAATCCAGGAAAAAAATCTCAAACTCAGAGTAAAAACATTCACTTAATTTTAAAACATGTAAACCAAGTAAACACTGCGCGTGATATTGTTTAGGTATAAAATCATCAATAATATTTCTGCTCCATAGACATTTTATTTCTACTAATGTATTGCTGTTTATTATTCCACCAGGAGAATATCTGTACACACCATCACTACTAAAACAATCGTTTGCATTATCAAGTTTTACTTTTAGTTTCATTTCTAAAAACTTCGCAGCAATAGGTTTAAATACTTTACCGAATATCATTGGAGGAAATCTCATACTAGAACTATTAGCAATGTATTTTTTTAGTTTTCTATTTGCAATTAATTCTATGTCTACTTCTGTCTGTTCTCCAAATACTAGATCATTTCCAAGCACCGAGTAAATCTCGGAGCCTCCAATATTCAAGGACATTCATTTTTTCCACTCATCCAAACCTTGTACAAAATCAAATTTATTCATTATATTTCTGGTTTAAATTTTTTTAAATGTCACTTCCATCATAGACGTATGTTCCTTTACTGCAAGTAAATGGTGAACCATTACCATTAGAAGTAAGTTCAGCAGTGTTCTCACAGATAGTTAAATAATGAACAATAATACTTGTCGTAGGAATTGCAGCTTTCCCAGCTCCACCAGCAGCAGCACTATTAGCATCTGCAGCAGGAGGAATTTGAGCGTTAAACTCAATACTTACATCAAGTTTTGAAGTAATTCTTAGAGGTTTATCATTATATTGCAAATCAATTACATGAATTGGGTAAAGTGTTAACCATTCAGGATAAGTAACACCAACTGGTTCTGTAAGTTCATTTAATCCAAGATATTGTTTTCTAAACTCTGTAAAATCTAAATACGCAGTATAACACTTTCCATCTCTAGGAAAGCTACTTCTAGCAACAGTAGAGTATTTCTTTGAACCATTAGCAAGCACAGTCACATTTTTGATATCGCAATGATTGTATGTGCAAGGATTTCCAGTATAATCATTATATTTGTTTGTGTTTTGCGCAGCAACAATTAACCACCTGACTTTATCAATAGTGTTTTGTACAGATAGAGTTCTAGTATATTTTAGACCTTGGTTGAAATTATTTAGTGTCATATTTTCATAACGTCTGACTCTGTAATTAAGTCTAGTTTTCTTTGCTCTCTCACTTGATACATCTGCAAGTGCTCTTTGAATGCTTTCTTTAGGACTAACACAAGGAACCATCAGTCTCATTTTTGACCTACTAATTTTGAATGCAGTCCAAACTCCTCCATTTGCTGCAGCCCCTCCTCTTGCTAAAATCGCGTTTGTAGTATTAGCAGCTGCACCTGTTGGACCAGTCATAATAGTATCAAAATCACTACCACCAGTGCGCGTCATTTCAAGTGTGAAAGGAATATTATAAAGAATTTTATTCATATCAGCACAAAATCCAGACAGTCTTGCAAGTGGAAGTGAAATACTAAAAGTTCCAGGATTATCAGCTAAGATATTTGAGAGTCCTCTTCTATATATAAAACCGTTATTGTTAGCAGTTGCTAAAGATGCGGGAGGGCTTAAATATGGATAGCTTTTATCATTTATAGCATTTCCACTATTGTTAGCAGTAGTAGGATAAAAATCCTCAATTGAGCTTGCCTCATCTTTTTTCCATCCAGTTGCAGGTCCTTCTGTTCGGTTGTAATCATTTGGATAAGTGAGATAACCCATAAGAGTTGAGACACTTTCAGGACCCTCTTTTAATGAATAGCTTTCTATTTCCTCAGCACCAAGTCTAATTCTCATTGATCTAAACATCCATGCTCCAGCATTGTTAACAAGAGCAGCAGCAAGGTTTTTATTAAATGCATTATAGGTACCATTAGCAGCTGTCTGGACTCTTAGCTGTCCTTCAAGCAACAGATAAGCATCAGATAAAACATAGCATAGTTTTTGTTCTCCAGGAACAGTGAATGTTACTAGTTTATTTGCAATATCATCTGTCTCATTTCCATTACTCTGATAAAACTCTCTGTATTGATAATCTTTAATCTTATAATTAGGAAAACTAGGATCACCCAATTCAAGTATAGTGTCAATTGGAGCACTTGCCATTTCTTCTCTATATAAAAAAAGTAAAAATTTATTTCTTATTCTGAATGTATAAACCAGTACCAATTTTTTTCATGTATCCGCCATATCCATCAGGCCTAGGCATTATAGCAGGTACAGCAGATTTTTTTTTATAACTCTTTCTATTTCTTTGTATGCCTTAGGATCATTTTCTTTTAATGTTTCTGAATAATCTTCAGTTTCAGAATCCTTCATTTTTGCTTTGTATTTCTTTTTGCTTTTTGGTTTAAGTTTATCAAGCATTGCTCGTTTAATCTCAAGATCCATCTCTCTCATCTTTCTATCATAATCTTCTTCTTTTTTACGTTTCTCCAACTAATACTCAAGTTCTTTCTTTCTTCTTTCTTCATCAAGTTTGTAATCAAGTTCTCTTCGTTTATTAGCATATTCCTGGTCAATCTTTTCTTTCTTTGTCTGCAACTCAGTTAATTTTCTTGCTTGATGCATTTCAATACCTTTGTTAGCAATGTTCATACTAAGTCCAGTTAGTCCTGTAAGCACAGGTGCTGCTTTTCCAACACCATCAATAATCTTATCAAGTATAACAGAGCCATTATATTTTCCGCCAGTTATCCTACCATGACCAATTCTAGCATAGCTACCCATCCTATATTATTTTGAAATTTCTATTGTAGCTATAACATCTGTACTAGTATTTATTGCATTTTTATTTTGATCTGTTAAGTTAATTTTAAGACTGCTAACACCATCAATGTCTCCACGAGTTGGCAAGAATAAGATATTTGGAATGTGCACGTCAACCTTTTCTCCTGGATTAATATCATTAATATCAATTAAATATAAAGACGATGATTGCTCTAAAAATCCTTTTTTATATTCAACACAGTTCTTACTAGGATCTACCAACTCACAATCAATACTTACGCATTTTACTCCAGAATTATCAGGAAGTTGCATTTTACTCCAAGCCTTGAAAGTGCCAGAAAAATACATAGCTTTTTCTATAGCTTCATATGGAGTTCCACCAGCCATCGCAGCATCAAATGTGCCTTGTAAATTTGAACTAAATCCTAAAGTATCTCAAATAGAGTTGATTATACCAGAGTTTGTTTCGAGTAAAACAACATTGTCTTGACCAACTTGCATAATTATTTTATCATCAGTATCTACACTAAATTTTATACCATTCATTGGAGGTCTAGCTAATGGATTTAAAAATGGTTTTGCTACTAGTAAAGCATTATTTAGGTAAGTGAAAAGTTTTGAACTATCGTAGTATCCTTCTGGGACTGCAACAAAAAAGTTGCTAGGGTTAGTTATATTTGCTCTGTACCAAAACATATCGTTTACACCAGTAGTAATATTTGATATTACTCTGTTTGTATACGTAAACTCAACTCTCCGTAAGCCTATTTTGTTATAACCAGAATCTGATCCAAGCATTAATGGACGAACAAGAGTTTTTGAATCTGAACTGGTAGTTCTAGTTAGTTATTCTTATTGACATTCTTATATTATATTTCAATAATTTCTATTACAACAGTGATATGTTGAGAACCAAAATCTAAGACTTTCAAATTTTGGTCTGTAATTGTAATCAATATATCAGAAATAGAATCACCAACAAGATTGTGATATTCAAGAGTATTCGGCTCATATACCATTTGTTCCCAAGGATAGAAATTATAAGCAACACTTCTAAGAGCTTGCGTTTCGATATTATTTATATAACTTGTTCCACTAGCAACCAAATTACAGTTTATAAGAATTAAGTTTAGGTCAGAAACAAAAACTTCATTCTCTGAAATGATTTTCTCTCCAGGATCTACAACTACTTGTGTAAACTGTTTTCCAGGAGCTGCACTATATGCATCTAATGGAAGTGTCTTGTCTGTTGTATAAACAGTTCCAGTAAATCCAAGTAATGAAGCTATGGTAGATTTAACAGCAACAAATGTAAACCCAGCAGGCGTAGTAATCCAAGAATTAGAAGTAGCAGTATCAATACCTAGAACAATCTTATCACTTCCAGATAAAACAATAGAATTATTTATTGCATCTACAATACCAACATTTACATCATCAGATACAGCAGCATATATGCCAGGCGGTACTCTTACTACTCGCTCAGAACCAACAACAAGTCTATACACGAAAGTATTATTAGATGATGTAATGTTCTTAATAGAATTAGTTCCAACAAACTTTTTGAAGCAAACTTTAAAGTTTTTATTCTTAAGTTTTATAGGATCACTAATTCTAATTCTAATTGGATTAGTAGTTCCTGTAACATTAAAAATATACCCCTCTTTACTTGCAGCAGTACCCTTTTTGATTGACTCAACATTTTTTAGAATATCCTTAGCTACACCAAGAAGATTAGACAATTTTCTATATATCATATAAAAGTTTATTAATTTTACCAATGTATGACTTTGGTACTTTTCTAGATTTTGCAGGGTAATCAACAGCAGCACTAATAGAATTTACTACTCCAGTATTTCCATCAGCAAGCTCACGAATCCACAATTCTATCTTGTCAAATACTTCTGAATCATTCTTTACAACTAATGGTATTATTTCAATTCCAGTACCTTCTCTATATCTTAAATAATCTAAGACTCTCTGTTCTTTTACACTTCTTTTTTTCTTTTTGTCTAATTCTGTAACAACATTGGAAAGATTTTCTTCACTTAGATTCTGCACAATCTTTTTTAGTACTTTAGATACTTCCTTTTTTGACCCAATATTATCAAGTAAATTTTTCTTTTTATCAATTGTTAACGCATATGCTTTTTGTATTGTATCAACTTGTTTACCATCAAGTTTATTATAATAACCCATTGTGTAGTCTAAGATATCATGAGCAGTCTGTTCTAGTTCTTGTTCAGGAGTATACATTTTTTCATTAAAAAGCTTTCGTCCTAGCTCATATAGTTTTAAATCTTAATTTGTACTATCAATCTCATTTATTATTCTTGCTACATAACTTGGAACATACCCATTTTTTTCATTAAGTAATTTAATTAATTCAGCTTTATCAAAATCTTGTACTGCAGTTTTCTTCGGTGTGCCAGTGGTTGGATTTATATTTAACTCTTCAGCTAAACCTTTTTGAGCAACATCAATAGCTTCTCGTATTTCTGGATTTGTTGCATATGTCTTTGATTGATTTGCTATAGTAATCGCTTTTTTATGCTTTCCTTCACTAACAGCTGTTCTTACTTTTTGAATAGTAGTAGATATGTCTGGTTTTTGTCGCAAAAATTTCTGCAGTTGTTCTTTGTTTTCTATCTGTAAAGCAAGTTTAGGTCTAATTCTTTTAAGTTTCTCAACAACAACTTTACCTGAGTTATCAGTAGATCTCTCTAATGCTTGCTCGTTTAGTCTATGCTAAGCAGCATCTCTTACAGCAATTTCTGATTCTATTCTTTGTATCTCACTGGAGCTTTCTAAAATATTTGCATCTCTTAGATCCTGCAGGTTTTGCAGTTTAGTTTCATAATCTAATGCCTCTTAAACACTTCCTTTGTAAGGTTTTTTACCACTCGAGTAAATTTTCCCATTAAAATTTTTACTATATTTAATAATAATAAAAAAATGTCATTAATTGCTTACCTTCTGAATCAACAGACCAAAATCTTCCTTCTGACTCAGTCTTTGTTAGATCTATTATGCAATAACCAAAACGGTTTCTAGTACAAAAGTTAAACCATTATCTAAATTGTTTCTTATCAATATCTCCAACATATGCATCACGAATATACTCAATGTCAGTTGTGTTTTGCTTAAAGATTACTATTAGATTTACATTATTTCTGATTTCTCTCCTAGGTATATTAGTAAAACCTTGAGCAAGATAGAACATATTCAGACCTTTATGTCTTCCTCGTGTGAAATAGTCTAATATTTTAGTCTGATCTTCAGTCATTAAATCATCAAGTACAACAACATTCTTGCAGTTCTTATACGAGTCTACTTCTGGCATAGCATCAATTCCGTTAATCCAAGAGTAAGCCTTGTTTTCTTTTGTCATTGACATAAGTCCGCGATATAACTTTTGATCTAAACTTGAAGCAATAATTGTACAACAATCATAATTAACCATTCCATAAAATATCCAATTCATGATAAGTTGAGACTTACTTGAACCACTTGGACCTAAAACTAAAGCTCTTATCGGAACATTTGGCAAAGGTTCTTTATGCCCAGTATCTACATCTTGTCCAAAATTAAACGCCCTTACTCGAAGAGACATTTCCTATACTAAAAAAAGTTTTTATATTATAGAAATGGAAATTTACTGCTTAAAATGTAAAAAGCCTACAGATAGCATTCATGAGGAGTACACCGAGATTGATAGTACAAAAGGCCTTAGAGGAATGATTAAAGCAATTTGTGTGATATGTGAAAGTAAGAAGTCAAAGTTTGTTAGGTTAAGAAGTGTTAGTGAAGGTGTTTTGAGTCATGGTAAAAAGTTAGGCACTGGAGTTTTGTCTCATGGTAAAAAGTTAGGAACAGGAGTTTTGAGTCATGGTAAAAAGTTTGGTGGTGGAGTTTTAGCTCATGGTAAAAAGTTAGGTACTGGAGTTCTATCTCATGGTGGTGGTGAGATGAGTAAAGAACAAATACTTTCTGAACTAAGAAGAACTATCAAAAATTAAAAAAAAATTAAAAAGTACTCCACTAACTGACTTTGAAATAAATCACTATGTACAAGAATTAGATATAAAAAATTTCAGAGGTGTATTTGCAGGAGATGAATTAAGTTCTCCAGAACAGAATGAGTGCCTTATTTGCAATACTGGAAAATCAGATCTAGAAATATATCACTGGGTAGCTCTTAAAAAAATTGGAGATCGTTGTTTTTATTTTGACTCGTTCGGTGCTCCTCCAATGCCAGAAGTGATTACTTATTTCGGCGTTACACAAAGTTTTCAAACGTTTCAACTGCAAAAGTTAAATCAAACGGATTGTGGAATGAGGTGCTTAATCTTTCTTAAATTAATGGAATTTTTCGATTTTGGTACAGTCATGCAATTATTAATTTGAATTAAACAAAATATTTCCACTATATAGAATTGAAAATCAAGAAAAGAAATTCGTAGTCCTCCAAAATTCTGCAGTTGTTATCCCAAAAGGAAAGCCTGCACACATTCATGTTGAAGAAAAATACAACGACCTACTTAGGAATGCAGACATGGGTAGAGTGTCTCTTCTTGTTTTGCTCGATCTTTCGGCAGCTTTTGATACCATCGATCACAAAGTACTTCTAGAGCGCCTCTCATCTCGCCTGGGCATCACTGGCACTGCTCTGCAGTGGTTCAGGTCCTATCTCAGTGGGAGACTCCAGAGTGTTGACGTGAATGGACAAAGATCATCTGAAGTACCTCTAAAATATGGAGTACCTCAGGGCTCTGTGCTAGGTCCGGTCCTTTTCACCGTTTATACTCTCCCTCTCGCTGATGTGATTGCCAAGCACAATCTAGGCTTTCACTTCTATGCGGATGACACTCAGTTGTACCTTTGCTTTGATCCCTCCCAGCCTTCGAGCACCTCAAATTCTCTCAACTCACTTGCTGCATGCATTGATGACATCCGATCATGGATGGCAGCAAATTTTCTAAAACTAAACGATGATAAAACTAACTTACTAGTTATGGGCAAACCTAGTGTTATTCAGAAATTGGAAAGGCTGACTTTCAAAATTGGCTCTGCCAGCATATCTCCAGTTGCATCAGCTCGAAATCTAGGTGTCATATTCCAAAGCAACCTCTCGTTAGACGACCACATCAGCTCCACAGTCAAATCAGCCTATTTTCAGCTTCATAACATTGCTAAAATTAGGGCTTGTTTAGATAAGGATACCACGTCCAAGTTGGTCCATGCATTCGTGACATCTCGTCTCGACTTCTGCAACTCACTGCTTACTGGCCTACCAGCATGTGCGAGCAGGCGATTGCAGCTGGTGCAAAACTCTGCAGCTAGGCTTGTCTGTCGTGAGCGTCACAGTTGCCACATTACTCCACTTCTCGCCGACCTGCACTGGTTACCAGTCAAGCAACGGATTGACTTCAAGGTTTTTTGTCGCTCACTTTTAGGTCTCTTCATTCTATGGCTCCAGCCTATCTTTCAGATATACTACCCCATCAGGCAAAGCATCGTACCACTCGCTTTTCGGAATCCAACAGTCTAGAAATACCTCGTACAAACCTTAAATCCTTTGGAGACCGTGCATTTAGCTCGTATGCTCCCACAGCCTGGAACTCCCTCCCGACCTGCATCAGAACATCCCCTGACCTGACCACATTTAAAAGAAACTTAAAAACATACCTATTTAGGACAGCATTTAGTGGGTCCTTGTGATTCGTCCTCGATGTGCTTATGCGTGCTGACACTGTTCATGCTGCCACTAACCACATTTGCATGCTGACCCAGTGCATGTAACCCCTAACCATGTTATTCATTTTGTTTGTTTTTCAAGCATGATTTTACTTACTATTCTATTGCGTATCACTTTGCAGCAAATGTAAAGCGCCTAGAAAGAGATTAAGTTCTCTGAGGGCACTTTATCAAGTGCAATATTATTATTATTATAAAAAATTTCAAAAGATTCAAAACCTTATCTTAGTGCATGGATGTATATAAAAGAAGAATCACTTCCTTATATTCAAAACATTGTAGATAGATCGAGTGAACAATTAGAATTCAAAGCATTTGATGCTAGTGCAAGGTCAACAATTGGAATTAGATTTGATTTTGGAAAGAAACCTAGTATTATGTTTGATGAGAATAACTAACAAATTAAAGTATCTAGTCCAGCAGACGTAATTAAAAAATTAGGAAATGATTTTTGTATCACTGGAATTCTTGATGGTAGTTATGTTTCAAAAAAGTATTATAATAATGAAAAAAATTAAATATTAGATTAAAGATTGACCAAGTAAAAGTTTATAGTTCACCAAAGAGATCAATGTTTAATCCAACAGAGTTTTAAAAGTATAAAATAAATAAAAGTATAAAATAAAAATTAGTTTGTAAGTTAAATTTTTTTAGATCTTTTTACGAGTGATATCAAGCATTTTATCAACTATTCCTCGAGCATAATTTTTTATCTTATTAAGACTAGCAGGATTACTTATTTTATCTTTTAGAAAATCAGTAGCAAATGAATCGTTTAGAGCTCCGCCAATGCCTAAGCCCAATTTGCTTTTTGCTGCCATCACGGCTGCTACAGTCTTAGCATCTTCACGTACGTAATTTGGTTGACGAGGATCAAGTGCAATTCTAGCAGCAGATTCAGCTAATACCAAGTCTGACAAGTTTCTTATTTCTGTTCTTTTGGGTTCGGCCATTGATGAAGTTTCAGTGTATAAACTATCGTGGACCAAAGCAGATTTGTCTAGGTCGTTCACACCTTCATAAGATTCATTCATCCTTTGAGTAAACTTAGTTCCTGGGCCGGCATAGCTATAACGGTTAGAACCGTTGAATGATCCGCCTGGAACAAATTCAGATTTTACTCCTGAAGGGAGTTTCATATGCATTTCGTGGTTTCCAGTAAGTTTTTTTATTAGATCAACAATGCCCGAGCCAACCTTTCTATTTTGTTTCAATTGCTTCAAACTTAGATTTAGTTGTAAGCCAGTGTTTTTTGATCTACACTTTTCTATTTTATTTAGCTGTGTTTTTGTTACAAAGATTGGAACTGTGCCTGATAAGTCTTCTTTTTTTAGTCTGATTGAAATAGGCTTATCAGACTTATGTATTAAGTTTTCTTGATGATCTGACAGCTTCAACTTTATCTCGTGATATTCCATTTCTATAGTAATTAATTTTTATTTAAAGACAAATTAAACTATTATATATTAAAAATGAATCAAGATGAAGTTTCTGCTTTTAGAGATAGAGTTATGCAACTTTTGGATTATAATGCTTTTAACGGTAAGTTTACAAATAAAACTACACGAAGTAGTAATGCAATAATTGGAGATGAATCTGGAACGTTACATCATAGTGGATATAGACAAATAAAATTGATGGAAAAAATATCAAGCACATAGATTGGCCTGGCTAATTTGTAAAAATGAAATGCAAATTTTTGAAATTGATCATATTAGTGGAAGTAGATCGGATAATAGAATAAGCAATCTAAGATTAGCTACTTCTACATAGAATGAAAGAAACAAACTAAAATGAAAATTTCCACTTCTAAATTTATAGGTGTCTGTTTTGATAAAAAGTTAAATAAATATAGATCCTATATTATGATAGATAGAGTTAATTATTTTCTTGGTATTTTTGTCAATCCTGTTGCCGCTGCTGAAAAAAGAGATCTCACAGCAACACGCCTCCATTTGCAATTCGCGCGATTAAACTTTACTTATAGTTTAAGAGAATATTACAAAATAGTTAGACATAGAGACTTTTAATTCTTACAGCGTTTTTTCAACTCATCTCTTAGTTTTAATACTTCTCTATTTATTTCTTCTTGTGATTTACCTTGAGCAAACAGATTAGCTAGTAGCATTGCGCTCTCAGCTTTATAGTCGCAAGTCTTTTTTCCTCCAATCGTACTACTTTCTACTTTTTTATATCTTCTTTTAACTTATCCGAATAGCTTACTCCTGATACTTCTACAAGTTGTTTTACCTGTTTTAAATAATCTAATCTGTTTTTCACCTCACTATTCTGCACTTTGTCACTCAAATCAATATCAATGTTTCTATCAAGTAATCCTATCGTATTTTTTATATCTGTAATTGTATTCTTTAATCTTTCACTCCGTAAACTCAAAGCACTCATTCGTTCTTTATGCGTATCAACTTTTGGTGCCTTAGCTGTATACATTGTACTGTCTATTATTTTCTTAATCAATCCTGCAACTGATACTGCTATTGAAACACCTAAGCCAACTGCTCCAATTGTAGAAGCTATGCTTGCTATGAGTACTGGAATTGCAGGAAGAAATCCACCTGATCTTACTTCAAGAAAGTTCTTTTTCCTACGCAAGAGGATCTAGTTGAGCAGCATCCCAACTCACTTCCTCTCCGAATGTCTTTGAAAGAAATTTACTAGGATCTAAGTACCAACCAGATTTAGCTCTTTCCGCTTCTAGCAAAATTTTGTTTATGTAAAAGCCAACCTCTAAAAAGCAACCATTTTTGACGGTCCTTCTTTTTTTCTGCAATTGACTTCCAGAAGACATTGCCATATTTTCCAGAAGAAATATCACCTACGATTTCTTCTATGAATAAACCAAGACCTACAATTCCTGTTATTCCTGATAGAAATCCTCCAAGTGCTTTTGTAGCAGTTCAAATAACTTTGAATGACTGCAAAACTTTTGGAACAATAGTTGCAATCTTATTTGATGCGTGTAGACTCAGTTTCATTGCAATCTTAGGAGCAACTTTTATAATTGCTTTTGATCCCAGTTCTGCTGCTGTTGTCGTTCCTGATAATACTTCTTTAGTTATATCTAAGCCAGATTTCAGATCACCGCCTTTTATTTTCTTCATATATATAAGAATGGATAATATTAGTAAGATTAATGGTCATATTTTTAGTGATCTTGATGCTAATGAAAATAACATTACAAATCTTGGTTTTCCAGTAAATGATGGAGATGCAATAAGATTAGATTATGCTCTTAATTCAAACTTCTCTAATACTGTTGCAACTAATGTTTCAGGAGAAATAGCTTCTGTTTCTAATTTATCTGATTTACTTCCATGGAATAGTGCAAAAATGCTATCCCAGTTGAACTGTAAAAACATTAAAGGTATATTTGGAAGATCTGTTGATGGAACCGTCTATCAAGATTCTAGGCCTTACAAAGTAATAAACTATGGTTTACTAAAAAGTATGACTCAAGTTTTCAATGGAAACTCTAATAGTAATCTTGATCTAGGATCAAACAGAATTACATCTTTGACAAATTCAGATGTTGTAACAAAACAATCTGTTGATTCTTATAAATGTCCTACTTTTATTTAAGGCTTTCTGGTTTTACAAGTGCTTCAACTATTGCTCCGTTAAACATATTTAATATTAATGTAAATGGAACGGGAACAGAAAAGTTCTACATTAAAAACAACTCCTGCAGACATTGCAGTTTTTAATCAACAAGGAAATATAATCGGCAATGCAACACCTTATACAACTTTTGTTGCTGGATTAGTAACAAACTTTCAAACAGTATCCAATATTCTCTGGTGTTCTAATACTACTGGAGTGTTTTTTTAGAGTTAACTAGTGATAACACTTATGGTGTATCTGGTACTCTCCTTTTAGTAATAAATATCGATGGATCATGCACTTATATGATTAATAATCTAACAGTTGCTATTAATATTACATATATTGATTTTATTATTAATATTGTATAGAATGTCTCTCGGTTATCATAGAAAAGGATCTAGTCAAAAAATTATATTCGTAAGACAGGAGATATTATGAATGGATCTTTAAATATGAATCAGAATTTAATAAAAAAAATCTTGGAGATCCTATTGATTCTACAGATGCTGTAAACAGAAAGTATATAGATACAAACTTTGTTACAAAAATATCTATAGGAACAACTGCAGATGGAGATCTTGATATGAATAATCATAGAGTGATAGATCTTGCCAATCCTGTTAGACCGAGTTATGCAGCTACAAAAGATTATGCTGATACGAAACTATCAAAAACTGGTGGTAATATTAACGGATCTTTATTTCTAAGAGGATCATTAAATATTACTAATACGGACTTAGCAACATTGCAACTATTGCATATATGGATGATAATTATGTAAAATTTAATACACCATTGAATATGCTTTTGAATATGAATAACAATATAATTATTATAAGGGATGATCCTGTTAATCCAAATGATGGAGTAAATTTTGGTATTATCTGCGAAGATCACTTGGAAATGCTATAATTGTAAATTTTAAAGGAACTATGGATGGTTCACTAACTACTCAAATATATGACAAAACAGTTAATGGTAGATGGATTACTAATATTACAAATATTACAATTCAAAGAGGTCTATTTGTTATTGGAGCAACGTATGAAGTTGCTGGAATAACAAAAGTACTTATGCCGCCACCGTCAACACTAACAGCACAGAGTGATCAGTTATATAGTAGTTATATATTAGATACTAGTAAAAAAATAGTTGCTACTTCTACTTTTATATCAGGATCAGGGTTGTTAGATAAAGAAGTAAATGTTAATGTTTATATAGCAATAATATAATGTTAAGCAGAAAAGATTTACAAATGATTGGAGCATTAGATATGTCTGAAAATAGAATAGTAAATCTTGGAAGCAATATAGACTCATTAGAAGCTGTTGGAAAATCATTTGCTGATAACAATTATTTAAGAAAAGATTCAGATCAGTTTGTAAGAGGAAAACATATCAGCAAACTCAAAAAAAATATGTTAATTTAACAAATCCAATAAATGGAAATGATATTGCAACAAAAGAGTACACTGATACTAAGGTAAATTCTATAGGTGAAGCAACAATAACTGGTGATTTAACAGTAAGTGTATTAAATGTTATGGGTGAAACGAATGTTGCCGTAAAAAAAAATGATGTTGATAAAAACATACCTACAAAATGACACTTTTCGCGGAGTTCCTGGTTCTTTGTCTTTTAAAATAAAAATAGAAAATTTAGTTATAATCAATATTACCAGATGGTATTGCTATTCATCAATTATAATCAATATCTACCAGATGGTAGTAGTGCCTATTTAGCTAGATTATCTGATATACAAAAAAAGAAATTGTAGTTATAAATTACTTTTATAAGTTTTACTCACCAAATTTCTTTGTTTCTAATTTTCTTAATATTTCCTATTATGGAGTTGAAAATAATTATATGTTATTATTAAGTGATTATATAACACATTTTGAATTTTATGATAATGTTATTAGTATAACTATCAATTTTCCTGTTTCAAGTTATAATAATCTAATTAATTCAAGATCTTCAGATATTGTTGAAATTAATTTAGCTAATGTTAATACAATTCAACGGGAAAACTTCATTACTTTAGATAGTTAAACTCTAAATTTTCTTTAATAACTCTGTGGTACACTAAATTCTTTCCTGTTAATTGTTTGGTTAACTCATATATTTTTAGAGTATGCTTCTGATTTAAAGACTATTTATTTCATCTACTTTCAAATCTGTAAGAAACTCTGAAAAGATTGACCCATCTCTAGCTTTTGTAAATATATATGTCCTTTCTTTTTCTGAATGACCTACTCTCAAAGCTTTGTATTCTAAAACTAATTTTAATGTTTCTAATAGTTTACTTCTGATATCTTCAATTCTTCCCATTGGATATGAGCACATTTTTATATTCGTAAACTGCTGTCCTTGTGCTACTGTTAGACAATCTTTACTTCTAGTTTCTACATTCATTTATATATAAATAAGTTAATTATAAAG